>MU736459.1:539382-558980 GCA_026770625.1 Nicotiana glauca
AATTATGGATTCAATCAAAGCATTTCAGTTTATCATATATATCTTGCTTATTATTTTCTCTATCATTTACTCTATTTTATACAGCATTACTATAACTTATCTTGACGATGAACCAACGACTGTGACTTGCAACGAAACAACGCAACAAAAGGAAATAGACTCAGAAGAAGACGAGATACCTGAAGAGGTCACCAGAGAGGTTGAGAATTTTGAGAATAGACTTAAGTCCAACTTGGAAAAAACTGAGGTCATTAATTTGGGAGATACAGAGAACGTCAAAGAAACTCGCATCAGTGTTCACTTGTCGCCATCAGAAAAGGAAGAATATACGAAATTTTTGAAAGAATATAAGGACATATTTTCCTGGTCATATGATGATATGACTGGCCTCAGCACGTCCATCGTAGCTCACAAACTACCAATAGATCCAGCCTGTCCGCCGATAAAGCGGAAGCTCAGGAAGTTCAAACCCGATATGAGTTTGAAAATCAAAGAAGAGGTTACTAAGCAGGTCAAAGCCAAGGTTCTCAGGGTAGTGGAATATCCAACGTAGTTAGACAACATCGTGCCAGTACCAAAGAAGGATGGGAAGGTCAGAATCTGTGTCGACTACCGGGATCTCAACCGGGCCAGTGCCAAAGATGACTTTCCCTTGCCAAACATACACATTCTTATCGACAATTGCGCCAGGCATGAGTTGTAGTCTTTTGTTTATTGTTTTGCTGGGTATCATCAGATATGGATGGATGAGGAGGATGCAGAGAAAACGGCTTTCATCACGCCGTGGGGAATGTATTGCTACAAAATGATGCCATTTGGGTTGAAGAATGCCGGCGCCACCTACATGAGAGCCATGACTACTATCTGTCACGACATGATACACAAGGAGATAGAGGTATATGTGGACGATGTCATCGTCAAATCCAAGAAAGCCGCTGATCATAGGGAAGATTTGAGAAAATTCTTCAACAGACTGAGAAGGTACAACCTGAAACTGAATCCCACCAAGTGTGCATTCGGGGTTCCTGCCGGAAAACTACTGGGTTTCATCGTGAGTCGTCGAGGATAGAATTGGACCCATCAAAGGTCAAAGCCATCCAAGAATTGCCACCGCCAAAGAACAAGAATGACGTGATGAGTTTCCTGGGGAGACTCAACTATATCAGCCAGTTCATAGGTGAGTCCACAGTCATTTGTGAACCCATCTTTAAAATGCTAAAGAAAGATGCTGCTACTAGATGGACCGACGATTGTCAGAAAGCCCTTGACAGAATCAAGGAATACCTGTCAACGCCACCAGTCTTGGTTCCTCCCGAGCCAGGAAGACCTCTATTACTTTACCTTGCAGTATTGGATGGAGCATTCAGTTGTGTCCTAGGGCAACATGATGAAACGGGGAGAAAGGAGCAAGCCATCTATTATTCAGCAACAAGTTCACCCCGTACGAGGCCCGGTATTCTCTATTAGAACGCACCTGTTGTGCTCTGACTTGGGTAGCTCAGAAATTAAGGCATTATTTCTGTGCCTACACTACCTATCTCATATCCAGGATGGACCTGTTAAAATATATTTTCTAGAAGCCCGTGCCCACTGGCAAGCTCGCCATGTGGCAAATCTTGTTGAGTGAATTTGACATTGTTTACGTGACTTAGAAAGCAATCAAGGGTCAAGCCATAGCAGATCACCTCGCCGAAAATCCTATTGGCGGAGAATACGAACCCTGGAAAACGTATTTTCCTGACGAAGAAGTGTCCTTCGTAGGAGAAGATATTGCAGAATTCTACGATGGTTGGAGGTTGTTTTTCAACGGAGCCACAAATTTCAAAAGATTTGGCATAGGAGCAGTGCTGGTATCAGAAACAGGCCAGCATTTCCCGGTATCCGCCAAACTCATATTCCCTTGCACAATCAACATGGCTAAATATGAAGCTTGCATCCTGGGACTCAAGATGTCCATTGACATGAACATTCAAGAATTACTAGTGATCGGGGACTCAGACCTGCTCATACATCAAGTTCGAGAAGAATGGGCCACCAAAAACTCCAAGATACTCCCCTATTTGTATCACATACAAGAGTTAAGGAAAAGATTCACAAAGATGGAATTCCAACATGTCCCCAGGGTCCAGAATGAGTTCGCTGATGCATTAGCCACTTTATCATCCATGATCTATCATCCAGATACGAATTACATTGATCCCATGCTAGTAAGGATCTATGATCAGCTAGCTTATTGTGCTCACGTTGAGGAAGAAGCAGACGGAAAGCCATGGTTCCACGATATCAAAAGGTATTTGACCACAGGGGAATATCCAGAACTTTCTAACGCTACTTAAATGCGCACACTTCGGAGGTTATCCAACAATTTCTTTCACAGCGGAAGAATCCTGTATAGGAGAACTCCCGATTTAGGTTTGTTAAGGTGTGTCGAAGCAAAATAAGCAACAAGACTATTGGACGAAGTGCACGTAGGGACATGCGGGTCACACATGAACGGTTTTGTCTTAGCAAAGAAGATACTCCGAGCAGGTTATTTTTGGATGACTATGGAAACAGACTGTATTCAGTACGTTCGCAAGTGCCATCACTATCAGATACATGCAGAAATGATAAAGGTGCCTCCAAACGAGCTTACTGCAACTAGCTCACCGTGGCCATTTGTCTCCTGGGGAATGGATGTTTAACCGACCTATTGAGCTTGCCGCTTCAAACGGGCACCGGTTTATCCTGGTGGCAATTGATTACTTTACTAAATGGGTTGAAGCAGCATCATACAAGGCAGTGACTAAGAAAGTTGTGACAGATTTCGTCCGTGACCGTATTGTTTGCCAGTTCGGGGTTCCAGAATCAATTATCACTGATAATGGTTCAAACCTCAACAACGATCTGATGAAAGCAATGTGTGAGGCATTCAAGATCAAGTACAAGAACTCTACAGCCTACAGGCCTCAGATGAATGGAGCTGTAGAGGCAGCCAACAAGAACATCAAGAAGATACTAAGGAAGATAATCGAAATTCACAAGAAATGGCATGAGAAGTTATGATTTGCTTTGCTGGGATATCGCACCACAGTCCGCACATCAACCGGGGCAACTCCCTACATGCTAGTTTATGGTACAGAGGAGGTCATTCCCGCCGAGGTAGAGATTCCCTCCCAAAGGATTATACAAGAAGTAGAGTTGGACGATGCAGAATAGGTAAAAGATCGCAACGAGCAGTTAGCCCTTATAGATGGAAAAAGAATGAATGCAGTTTGCCACGGTCAATTGTATCAGAATAGAATGTCCAGAGCCTTCAACAAGAGAGTTAAGCCAAGGAAATTCACACCAGGGCAGCTGGTGTTAAAGAAGATATTCCCGAATCAAGCTGAAGCCAAGGGGAAATTCTCTCCCAACTGGCAAGGTCCGTACATGGTTCACCGGGTTCTAACAGGAGGAGCCCTTATTCTTCCAGAAAGGGACGGAGAAGTCTGGCCGAAGCCAATAAACTCAGATGCAGCAAAACGATACTATATGTAACCATCTATGATTTCTTTATGATGTAATTTGAACTACGCCTAACCTGATTCCCATTTAAGAGGGGATACGTAGGCAGCCCTATGGGTTCGGTCACAATTTAATAAAAATCTCATTTCCCCTTATTATTGGAACTGGGGTAGAATTTTGAGGAGGACCCTCAAAATTCCGAAGCTAGTCTTCAGCCACTCATCGCCAGGGATGTCACCTCAGTAAACTGGGGCAGAATTTTGAGGAGGACCCTCAAAATTCTGAAGTTGATTCTTCAGTCATTCAGCGCAGCCATCAGAAGTGCCAGCCTAGTAAACTGGGGAAGAATTTTGAGGAGGGCCCTCAAAATTCCGGAGCAAGAAAGGTTGCAGTGCTTTGAACCACGTCGCAGTCGTTGGTTCATTTAAACAAAGCTATTTTCTACTTACGTTATATTTGTTAGATCATGCATAACTATGACAGCTACTGTTTAGCAATGCTACCCCAATATACGCAACGTCAGAGGCCACGGGAAAATGAACTAACCTTTCCCCCTTTAAAAAACTCACGATTTTTCTTTGGATGCAGGCACCCAAGTCACAAAGTTACTAAACATGTTATGCAATCACATTAAACCGTCGCACCTATTCGCATTTGCTACCCGCACACAATATTCCCCAGCAGCCGCAACATCACAATCAGTTACCAGCAATCAGTTAAGAATCTTTATTACTATCTGCATTATCTGCATTGCATAAGGCTACCTTTCTGCCTTCCGAGACTAACCGTTGTCTCCATCTGCATTATCTGCATTGCATAAGCCTACCTTCCTACCTTCCAAGACTAAGCGTTGTCTCCATCTGCATTTCCTGCATTGGATAAGGCTACTTTTCTGCCTTCCGAGGCTAAGCATTGTCTCCATCTGCATTTCCTGCATTGCATAAGGCTACCTTTCTGCCTTCCGAGACTAAGTGTTGTCTCCATTTAGCATCATCTGCTTAAGGCTACCTTCCTGCCTTCCGAGACTGAGCATTGTCTCCATCTACATTATCTACATTGCATAAGGCTATCTTCTACCTTCCGAGACTAAGCGTTGTCTCCATCCTGCATTATCTGCATAAGGCTAACCTTTCTGCCTTCCGAGGTTAAGCTCTACCTCCATTTGCATGGCTGAAATACCGCCACTTTGTCTTTCTTGCATGGCTGAAATACCGCCACTTTCATTGACATCTTGCAAATCGGTTGAAATATCGCAATTTTACTTATCATATCGGCTGGAATATCGCCGCACTGTATTTAAATTTTTCTATCGGCTGAAATATCGCCATTTTACTTATCATATCGGTTGGAATATCGCCGCATTGCATTTAAATATTTTTGTCGGCTAAAATATCGTCATTTACGCTTTCGCGTCGGCTAAAATACTGCCAAATCTTACATTTCATGGGCTGAAATATCGCCAAACTATCCAAAGGTGTCATTATTCGAAGGCTCCATCTTCATAGCCCGAGAACACCATGCCATGGCCTGATGATCCCACTTTATATCTTGCACATCATTATTCAAAGGAATCATGGTTCGGAGGCACCATTATCATAGCCCGAGAACATCATTTCATAGCCTGCGAATCCTTCAATTTCGTGCTTCATGGCCCAGTACATCATGGTCTGAGGACGTCATCCTAATAGTCCAAAGACAACATTCATGGTCCGATGGGAACTTGCATCATGTTTAAGTTTATGCACAATATAAGCCGTATTGCTCACTTGTAGATACACCTACTAGCTATGGCCATCTCAGCAGGAGCAACTACGTTCCGATTCTCGCAGCCGATCAACTTCAAAATGCCTCTTGTTTCCGAGCGTCGCGTCCGTCCTTTCAAACCTCCGTCGGCATGTTCCGTCAACGGTTCCTGAACTTCATACGACATGACTCCTGTAAAACCAGGGATATGTAGGCAGCTCATAAACCAGAGCTCGGTCAAATTCTTTTCAAAACGCCGCTTCCGATCAAAATTGGTCATCATATCTTTACCCGACAACTCTTTCTTCCTTTCCGGGTAAAGAAGGGTAGCTGTTGATACCCAATTTTTTTATGTATTTTATACACCCAAACGTTCTCAAAATATTATATTCATGCATATATAAGCATTCCCAAGAGTTTTGGTATTTTTCCTTATTTTTTAAAGTTCTTAGAATCAATTTGTTGTCTATTTTAATAGTTCAAAATTCAATAATTATTTCCAGACTATCATTATTGGCGAATAATTTATTTTATTCTTATATTCACACAAAAATATAATTAAGGTGATTTTTGTACATTTTTACAAAATTGCTCATTATTTTTAAAAGCTAATTGCATATAAATGCAATTATAGCCTATTCTACGATTAATAGTGTTTTATAATTTTAAAATTAGTTCTAATATTTTTTAATTAATACATATGTATTATTAATTGGTTCAGCATCTTCAATTTTCTTTCAAAATAATTTTTACTATTTTGATAAAATAACAGGGGAAAACTGGCTATTTCAATTTTGGCGACATTTCATTTCAATTATAACCCCAATTCCATTACAATTTTAGCCTAAAAATCAACCCAATTTTAGACCCAAAATCGGACCAGCCCAATCCCATTTAACCTAACCTAATACCCATTTAACCGACCCAACCCATAACCCTTTTAATCCTGGCCGTAGATCATTTAGATCAACGGCCACCGTTTCCCCTTTTCCTTTTAATCCTAAACGACCTAACTCTAACCCTCATTTCTCTCACATAGCCGCCCGCAAACTCTCTCCTTCTCTCAAATGCTCCCTAGCACTCGAAACCTTAATAGCCTCCCTCGTCTTCTCCGATCAACCTTACCGGAGTCCATGGCTTCTCAGGCCATGGACGGCCTGTGCTCGCCTTCCTTCTCCCCCCCCCAAGCCTTGGTTGTTCAAGATTTTGAGGTCCAACCTTGATGGTGTTCGAGCAGATCCTCCACAGATCTGTGGTTCTATGGCCTCTCCGACCGTATTCCGACGTGTTCGAGCTTTAAGAGCCTATCTATGGCTCAGATCTGTTCAAGACCAGACCCTTTCCAAGCCTTCTCATTTCTAGGGTTTCAGAGAAACCTAAAGCTATTCGAGGTTTTTCTGTTTGTTTTCTCTTAGATCTATGCTATATCTGTGCTATATTCGATATTTCAAGGGTTTTCCCAAATTTTTTCTTTTAAAATCATTTGATTTTCAAACTAGGGTTTCTGGAAAAACTTTCTGATTCTTTCTTCTCTTTTATTTATGTGTGTTTCATCTGTGTTTATCTCGTATGTTTCTTCTCTGCTACGCACGTATTTGATCTTCCGCTTTTTCTTTCTGTTAAGCATGATCCTTCTATGCTTTGCATCTGTCCTGTGCCTTTAGCCTAAGCTCGCATGATTATCTCTGCTATGTGATTTTTATTGTATGTATCTCCTACTGGGTTCTTTATGTTTGCTTGCTTTATCATATTTTTTACCAAGTTCTTCCTAAGCATGCTCCATCTACTGTTTTCCTAAACCTGTATCGCTTTTTCGCTTCTAAACTTGTTTGAGTAACAAGCTTTGCCTGAATGTATTCCCTACGTTTCAAACTTGCTGTTTGTTTAAGAAAGAGACTACTGAGTCTATTCTATTTGTTGTTTTCTCATCTATGCATCTGATTCGAGTCAGAAACCCTAGTATTTGGGGGTTTTTGACAAGCTTGACCTTGTGTTTGGACTAGGGTTCCACTCATAACCCTGATTCTCTTTCAGACTCATTCCGAGTCTGTGAACCTAACCTTCTTGGTTACTCTGATTTCTTGCTAGTTTTACAACAACTCTCTCTTGTCTCTGCATGCTTTTTATATGACATTCTCCTCTTTCAAAAGGCCTTTGGCCAGCCTGTGATTGATTCCGAGTCCCTTTTTAAAGGGGTATAATTGAGTGTTGATGATTTTTCTTTAAACTAAGTTCCTCTTCACCTTTCTCGGTTATATTCATTCGTACCAAGACTCAAACTTTTATTTTTACTGGCTGTGATTGATTGCCTTTCCTTATTTTTTGTCCAAACCATATGCTACTAAGCTATTTCCTTAAATAATGCTCTATGTATTTGCCTCTGTTATATTTCCTTGGAAAAGATTTTAAATCAAAGCCCTTTCCTTATTTATCATGCCCGTTTGAAATCAATCCCTTAACCAAAGGGAAACAGCCTGTGATTGATTTTCAAATTATTTTCTTACCTTCTTCTTACCTGTTTTCTGCACTATAAAAGGGGCTACCCTTTTACACTTCCGACAGCTTTTCTGCACAAACAGGCTTTCACACATTGGAATACTGAGTTTTCTCTCGATTAAACTGCTTCTTCTTTATAGTATTGAGCACTCTGCTTTCTACTCTTCTTTTCTCCATTTTACCTTCTGAAATATTCTTGAGTTATCGTGAACTCTCAAGTGTTCTGCTGCAAACTTAAGTCTGCTCCTGCTGATTTCTTGCTGCTTGCTTACTCTGTTGTTCTTTTTTTTTACTTCGCAACTGGTATGTTCTTAGTTAAATAATGCCCCCTTCACTATGTGTTTACTGCTTAGTCCGTTATGCTTTCTTTCACCGTGTGTTTATTTTTTAGTTTGTTATGCTTTCCTTCCTCATGTTCCTGCCATTAATGTGCTTACATGAATTCCCACTTCCCTTTTTCCCCTTTATGTGTTGAACCTGACTTGGGTCTGGTGGTGTCCTAATCATCATTCAGACTCAGGTCTGACCCTCAAGGGTCTGCTCCTAACTTGTTTGACCAAACAAATGGTCAGGGGTGTGCCAGCCTGCAGCTATGGCTGGGTATGACCACCATTTGTTATGGTTCCCCAATCACTTTGCACTTACTCCTAGTTCTAAGTTCTGCCCCTCTCTTGCAAGCCATGCTTTGGGACCCTGGAGTTCCCTCTGAACTTGGATGCCTGAGGGCTGGCTATTCCGCACTGCACTATTCTAATTCTAAATGGGTATCTTGGGTGTAAGCAATGCCGGGAATTCCTGAAATTCCTTGGAACTTTGGAAACAACCTTGATAAAGAGAAGGCTTTGGAAATCTAGATCTCAGAGTTGGTTAAACACATGTTATTAGACATCAAGAATGAATTAGGCTGCTTGGATCCAGCTGTTAGCTTTTGATGTATCTTTAATTTCTAGTTTGGTTTATTGAGTTTGTAATAATCTTTGTATGAAACTTGGGGAATATAGTAAAAAGGTGTGGGAGGGGTTTTTACTTTCTTGCATCAATAAAGGGTAGATATCATGACTTTAAGACTTTAATTTTCTTACTAGAAATCTTGCCTATAGGATTGTCCAATATTTCTGATTCAAAGTTACCATAGATACCATGCCTATAGGGTTTAACGTTTAATTATGCTGCAAGTCATCTAGAAATTCTGCCTATAAGGTTTAATGTTATTGCAAATCACTAAAGATCTTGCCTATAGGACTTAACATTCATGTAATCAATGCATATACAAATCATGCCTATAAGGAATGCAAATGCATTAGGTAAACTGTAGGGTTAATTAACACAATCATCTTTTACAAGTTCAATAACATGCTTTAAAAAATCGAAAATAGATATCATGCCTATAGGACTTTGCATCAAACTCGACTGATTTGTTTTAAGCAATAAGAGTCTGTTAATTGGTCTTTAAATATCTTAATTCAGTAACGTTTTCAAAAGCCCCAATATTTTAATAAAACCCTTTGAACCAGTATACTTTTAAGTTCTTTAAATCTGCATCTCTTTCTGAAACGGTTTCTTTCTAAACATTCTGCCTAAACATTTTACTCAGTCCCTGAATATGTCTTTTTAAAATGGTTCTGCAGCTTACTTTTCCTTAAATATTTCTGTCTCGGAAACTCTTTCGCAACCATTTTTGTGTTTTATGCTCGAACAATCTGATGATTATTTTACTCATTTCTCAATTTACTGCAGTCCATACTCTCTTTTCAAAATTCTTCTGCATTAGACTACTTTTCTGAAACCAGTATTTTTAAAATCACTCGCTTAAAATACCTTAATACCTGACAACTATATCCAAGTTGCCTAATGCGGGCTTCCTGTCTAAACGTATGTATTGAACCAATTTGCCCGCTACTTAATTTTTAATTTTTTAAAGACCAAACCAGTATGTGTAAAGGCATGCCAAACTATATGTTATCTGATTTATGGGGTTTATGTGAGCTTTGCCTGTTTGTTTGTTCATTCCCCCTACTTGTTACTTGCTTTTTTGAATGTCGATTAGAATTTTTGTCCTTTATACTCCATAAAGGCCCCATCCCTTTCTTCCCCTTTTAGGATTAGAAGTTCTAGTACCCCGGAACTGATTGTTTGGGACGGGTAATAGCATGCAATAGGCAAACGATACCATTCCGCGCTCCAATACCTTAACGGGGTGGGAAGGGTAGACATGGAGATGATGATTACACAATAACACTATGTGTACAATCAGGTGCTGGTGTTGTGAGAATGATCCATGTAATGTATAAACCTAGGACCCCCTTTCCTCTTTATTAGTTTAATAAATTTTTCAGAATTTTTAAAAGTCGTCCAGTCTTCAATTTCCTTTCCTTGTACTTCTTTTAAGTTACTTGTACCAATTATTTAACCCCTTTTCTTTACTTGCGTATCTCTTCTTTAATCACAAAAACTATTTCCTTCCAAATTTTAGTACTTCTAAATCCTTTTCACATTCTTATTTGTAACCGTTTCCCATGTTTGCAATGCTTGTTTGTTTATTTGTTTGCTTGCATTTAAAGTCACAATTGTAGCATGGCTGGGAACCACACTAGTGGATCTTGAGGGGTGCCTAACACCTTCCCCTCGAGATAATTTCAAGCCCTTACCCGAACTCTGGTTTTTTATCTTTATTTCTTTTAAAGTGTCCTAATGCACTATAATCATTAGGTGGCGACTCTCCAAACTCTCAAAACCCAATTCCCAAAGTGGGAAATGAGTTGTCCTCCCAAATGTCGTGAACCCGATTTCGCTCTTTAGAAAAAGGGGGCGTCGACACTCATATGGCTCACTGTATATGGAATCGTATACATCAACCTTTTTTGATTCAAGTCCAATACACCCAAAAGAAAGTGTGTCACAACATTATCATCTTCAGAAGGAAGCTGACATGGAAAAAAGATTTTGTCAACTTCTGTCCAAGCAATTCCACATCTACGGCTGCCCCCCCCCCCACATATGGTGTCAGAAACAACTGATTATCACCAGCACACCAAAAGCCATCAGTAGCATCTTCACTGAAATCTTTATACACAAGCACTATATAGTTATCAAAAAGAATATCAGTAGTTGTGCAGCGAAAAGGATGATCGAGAGGGTGGTAGCATTCCTTCTTTCTCAGATAATATAGGGCAATGTCAATATGCTTCATAAAAAGGCAAAAAATAAAACAAATCCATCAATCATAAAATAATTAAAAAATGTTAAATTAAGAATAAAAAAATAAATGACTTGTGAATTATCTAACCTTATCATCAAGTACAAAACTGCTATCTGAAAACTCAACGAAGAATATTTTGCTACTGATTTTTTGATGATACAATTTGTAGGGATTTTTCCTTACACCATTATCATCAGCATATACATGATTTTGTCCCCTGAAAATTTTGAAAATATCAAAGTTAGAATTTAGTCATGAACTTAACCTTTCATGTTGAAAAATTAAGGAAATTCAGTCCTTAAATTTGAATTAAAAATTCAAAAGCTAAGGACATTTGGTCCTAAAGTTTGAGTTTCAAGTTCAAAACTTAAGGACTGTCTGTCCTTAACTTTTAGTATCAAGTTCAAAAGTTAAGGACTTGAGGTCCTTAACTTATAGTTTCAAGTTCAAAACTTAAGGACTGTCTGTCCTTAACTTTGAATTCCAAGTTCAAAAGTTAGGGACAGGTAGTCCTTAAGTTTGAATTAGAAGTTCAAAAGCTAAGGATACTTGGTCCTAAAGTTTGTGTTTCAAATTCAAAACTTAAGGACTGTCTGTCCTTAACTTTGGGTATTAAGTTCAAAAGTTAAAGACATGAGGTCCTTAACTTATAGTTTCAAGTTCAAAACTTAAGGATAGACAGTCCTTAAGTTTGACTTGAAGATTCAAAAGTTAAGGACATGCAGTCCTTAACTTTGAATTACAAGCTCGAATATTAAGGACACCTGGTCCTAGACTTTGACTTACAACTTCAAAAGTTCAGGACACTTAGTGCTAAAATTAGTCTTACAATCACATAAGTTAAGGACGTAATGAAATACATTAAGGGGCTTACTCTTTTTTACGACCTCTCATTTTCTCCTTGCACAACCACGCAATGAATTTCTTCATTAATTTTGCATCTTCTGTGGCATAATAAAAAATACACCTACGAGTATATGTTGATTTTATCCAGCCTGAACTCTTCGGAGTATTTTGATTTTCTGCCATCGAAGTTCCTGCTTTTCTTTTCTGATCAAAATGAGATTTCAACTGCCAACTTCGCTTCTTGTTCCTTTTACCTTGACCATGCTCTTCTTCAATATTTCCTTCAACCTCTATAGTCAAAATCCCATCAATGCTCATTTGTGCACTTGGAGGAGTAGGAGTAAGAATAGAAAATGACAGACCATCATAACCAATACTGTCTCTCTTTCTTTTCCTCGTATATTGGTTAAGGGATTCATCATTGTTGTCCGCTGCCAGCAATACTCTCTTTCTCTCTCTCTCTCTCTCTCTCTCTCTCTATATATATATATATATATATATATATATATATATATATATATATATATATATAAAACTGTCTAACCATTTGCAATAGTCAAGATCATCCCAATTATATCATTGTCTTCACTAGCATTTTTTTCGGTTCCAATATTGTCGTTAAGAGAGGGATGTCTAGAGACATCACATGTTGCATCTATGCATTTGGAACCAATCTCACTTCTTCTTGTTCCTTCAGTATTTTCTACGTCTTGAGATTGTATTCCACTTTTCTCTTGATACTCTACTCCAACTTCTTCCCTTGCAGCTTCAAAAGATTCTGTAGCATTTGCAATTAATACCCATTCTAATCATTCACTAAAACTAACATACAATATATAATGAAAATTTTATCTAACCTTTATTGGCACAAGTTTGAACTTCAAATTTTTCTTTGTATGATAGAGGTGTAGACAGATCATATGTTCCTTCTAAGCATTTGCATAAAATCTCGTTGACACTTGTTCCCAATGGACTTGCTAAATCCTCCTTTCTCATTTGGATTTTCCTGGTCTTGGCATTCTCCTATATCTTCAACTTCCACTCCATTAATAGATTCTACAAATATTTATAATCACAAAAAAGTTTATATGTATTACTCTATTGAATATAAATTTCAACGAAAAAAAATCAAAATCCATATCTAACTATTCCCAATATCAGTAACGTTCTAAGTTTCATCATCTAGATGTGCATCTCTAAAATCACTTTCATATTGAACTTCTGCATGCACATCCATATCATCACGTTCATCACTGCCTGCATCTTTGTTTATTGTAATAGTAGGCTTTGTATCTTCTTCAACTCCATCTTTTGTAATTAGAACACTAGATTCTCTCTCTATGTTCCTTTCATCAACTTTCCCATAAATCTTAAACAAAGTATCAAGCTTTGATAGTAGAGTTTTCTTTAAAACCTGAGAAAGAAACTAAGTTAGAAAGTTAAGGACATATTCAAAAGTTAAGGACAGACAATCCTTAAGTTTAAATTACAGGTTGAAAAGTTGAGGACATGAGTCCTTAAGATTGACTTGAAGGTTCAAAAGTTAAGGACAGGCAGTCCTTAAGTTTGAATTCCAAGTTCAGAAGTTAAGGACAGACAATCCTTAAGTTACAATTACAGGTTAAAAAGTTAAGGACATACAATCCTTAACTTTGAATTCCAAGTTCAAAAGTTAAGGACAGGAAGTCCTTAACTTATAGTTTTAAGTTCAAAACTTAAGGACATGAAGTCCTTAAGTTTAAATTACAGGTTGAAAAGTTAAGGGAATGAGTCCTTAAGTATGACTTGAAGGTTCAAAAGTTAAGGACAGGCAATCCGTAAGTTTGAATTCCAAGTTCAAAAGTTAAGGACAGGCAGTCCTTAAGTTTCAATTACAAGTTAAAAAGTTAAAGATAGGCAGTCCTTAACATTGAATTCCAAGTTCAAAAGTTAAGGACAGGAAGTCCTTAACTTATAGTTGTAAGTTCAAAAGTTAAGGACATAAAGTCCTGAACTTGGACTAACTGAAATTAATCATATTACCATGATTTCATTCTCAATCTTTTTTTCTACTACATCTATTTTCTGATTTATTCTGGTAACTTCAGCTTGCAGATCCTTTTTAAAACTCTCTGATAATATCTGAATCAAAAAACATAAAAAAAAAGTGTCATAAGCAAAAAATAATCAAATAAAAAACTAATGTTATTCAAAGGCTGAAAGACATACTCTAACAAATTCCTTAAGTTGGAAGAAGGCCTTGAGCTTTGATCTTATGAAATTGGCTCCTCCACACTAAGAGGCTCTGTATCTTCTTCTTCTTCAACAGGAATAAATGGTGACACCTCGATCAACTTATACAACTATTATATGACAAAAAGTAAACATAAGTTTTTAGAACTAAAACAAATAAACAAAAAAAATAGCTAGTAATTACATTAACTTACATTTTCATTATGGAAGTATTTTTTACAAAGAGAATCAAACTGTGGAGATTTCATTTTTGAATAACGTAATCCGAGGATAACCAAATTCTTGGAAGTTCACAAATTATTTTTTCTGGAAAATAGAAATTACTTCCATAATCCAAACACAAAAGGCAAAAGGAAAGCCAAGTATAGTGTAGCTATCCTTGTCTTTATCTTTGTCTTTCTCTTTCTCAATCTCATTCTTATTCAGCTTCAAGTAACTCTTCAACGATTTTAATAGCGTGTCATAAGAAAGAGAGCCCCGTTTGAAAGAAGAGCAGAATACATCATCATCGACAATTTTTATTATCTGCTCGGACACATTCATATTCTTCCGCTTGCCCATCAAAACAGATTCAACAAAATAAATTGTTGACAACTTCACAGCATCATCATCATCGCTTCCTACCAATGACGAAGCTATACAATGTGGGTGACTAGAAATAAAATTAAACAAATCACCCAACTCAATTCTATCCTTTCAGGGGAAATAGGCTTTCAAAATCCTATTCTCTTTCTCATGTAAACCTTTGATGTCCAGCGAGGAATAACACTTCAAACCAGTAATTAGATGAAATGCATACGTGTAAACTTAATTTGACGGTCAAATACCTTGAATGTCATCGAATCAGGGTCATTATTCACAATTTCTTAAAGCAATATACAGTGAATAAGTTTATCACAGAACTTCACACTTTTTAATCGGAAGAAGTTGCCAAAAATACCATCCCTCAACTTTTTCCACTGCTTGTTTGACAAAAAACTTCTAATTGTTTCCTTATACTGTAAATCTCCTTTCCAATACACCATAAAATTACGCCAATCATCAAACTTAAACACACGATCTCCTTCCATTATCACACTACAAAGAAGGAAAAAAGAAAACAAAGATTATGACTTATAGTTAGTTTGAGGGACTTGGTCCTTAACTTCAAGTTTCACGTAAAAAAGTTAAGGACAAATAGTCCTTAACTTAAAGTTTAAAGTTAAAAAATTATGGACAATAGGGTCCTGAACTTCAAATTTGTAGTTCAAAAGTTAAGGACACTTGGTCCTTAACTTCAAATTTCAAGTTTAAAAGTTAAGGACATGCAGTCCTTAACTTTGAATTCCAAGTTCAAAACACTTAGTCCTTAACTTAGAGTTACAAGTTAAAGAGGTAAGAATAGGCACGCCTTAACTTATAGTTTCAAGTTCAAAAGGTAAGGACACTAGGTCCTTAACTTCAAGTTTCAAGTTAAAAAGTTAAGGACAGACAGTCCTTAACTTATAGTTTCAAGTTGAAAAGCTAAGGGCACTTGGTCCTGAACTTCAACTTTCAAATTCCAAAGTAAAGGACACTTAGTCCTTAACTTCCAGTTTCAAGTTCAAAAGTTAAGGACACTCAGTCCTTAACTTTGAGTTCCAACTTCAAAAGTTAATGTCGTTTGATCCTTATCCTTCATGAATGCAGTTAACTAAAAATTCAGAAACATAGTAAGCTTATGAATTTCTATGACTATTTTTATGAAATGTCCTTACATAATCAAATATATTGAATCAACCACAAACACATTACACATTTCAACACCAAAAATTTCTGAATAACAGCATCACAAAAATACGCTACTTCTCCGACACTGAATCAACTTATAATGATCATTTTTGAAATTTCACAAATACTTGACAGGGCATTGAACGCGATTACACATATAGAAAAACAAAAATGCATAAAACAAAAAAAAGTAAAAAAATTACCAGTTAGATCGATCGATTCAGAGAAGATGACAGAGAAGATGAAGAAGGAGAAAGATTAACTGAAGCTCGTTTGCATGCGAGGACGAAGAACACGCGAACTTGCCCCTCTCTCAAATTTCCCTCTTCTGAATGAAAAAACAAAGGTTTTGGGCCTTTTGGCATATGAATGAAGGGTAAAACAGTCTTTTTTCTATTAGTAGTGGCTATTTTTGCTGAGCATTATAATTAGTAGATAAAAATTAAAGACACCCTTAATTAGTGGCTACACGCCATTTCTACTAAATACGTGTGAATATACGGGTTGAGTAACACGGGTTTCATTTTTACCTTCTAGCTTATCATTATTCACCTCTACGGCTCTACCTACGGCCCTAATCATGTCTGAGATTCGTACCAAACAAAGGTAGCTGATTTTACTGTACTTGGCCGAGTGGTCCAAATTTTTGTGTGGTTGAACTTCATTTGTCCACTTCCCGCTGTGGACACCCTTGCTCACATGTGAATTAACAAGGACAAAGTTTTGTACGTATACACTCTTCCGTTCAATTTATGTGACATAATTTAACTCCGTAGGAAATTAAGACTAAAATAAATATTTAAAACCTATGATACTAAATAGACAAGAGGGGTTGCTCTGATGGTAAGCAACCTCCACTTCCAACCAAAAGGTTGTGAGTTCGAGTCTCCCCAAGATCAAGGTGGGAAGTTCTTGGAGGGAAGGATGCCGAGGGTCTATTTGGAAACAGCATCTCTACCTCAGGGTAGAGGTATTATACTGGGTTGTTGTTGTTGTTGTTGTTGATACTAAATACGTTAAGATATTCGTGTAGTTATAACAAAAAAATTAAGATTAAATTCAGAAGTTTAAAGTTAAATTATTTCACAAATAAAAATTGTCTCTTACGATGCTGATATTATTTTTCTTGCTTCTGTTAATGTCACGGATTCTATTATCTATTTTCGTGGTCGTGAGCCGAGGGTCATTCAAAAACAATATCTCTACTCCTTAGTATAAGAGACACCATATACTGGGTTGTTATTGTTATTTCAAATATAAAAAAAATATTAATCCGTTATTAACGGACTAAGAAAGCAAATAGTCTCACCTAAACCGAGACTAATTTAATAATATTACGACATGAAAATAACATGTGTATCACGTTTAAGTTGTACCCAAGGTGTAGTATAAAGTTGATCTAAGATGCTTACTAATTCACTACCTTGAACAAAACACTGAAAATGGAAGAAATCACCAGCCAAAAGACTCATGTTTTAGTTCTTCCTTCCCCTGCACAAGGCCACATAAATCCAATTGTTCAATTTTCCAAAATTTTGGCATCAAAAGAAGTTAAGGTGACAATTCTCACTATAGATTTCGTATGCAAAGCCATGCTATTAGATTGTGGCCCACTAATAAACATTGAGTCTATTCCACATGAGACAATACCAGTAGAAGGAGTTGATAATTTTCTTGAATGGTTCCAAACATTGATGTTGGAAAAATTTAGTGGTATTGTTGAGAAATTTAGTGATTCTGAATATCCTGTGAAAGTTGTCGTAATTGATTCACTTATCACTTGGATAATTGACTTAGCACATGAGCTAGGTTTAAAAGTGGCTGCATTTCACACACAACCTGTTGCTCTCTCTGCGTTGTACTATCATATCGATCAGGAAGACTCTACTAATAATATTCCTTTTGATGGTTCTGTTTCCTTTTAAGCCCCCATTTAACCTATACCCATTAAATTTAATAAAGAAAACAGACTTTTGGCACGTACTAAAAGTACTCTTAGAACTTATGGTTTTAATTATTACTATAGGTAAAATAAGAAGTTTAATGTTAATATATATATATATATATATATATATAAAGGAATATTTTTTTATAAACAAAAGGGAAACCTTGGTGTAACCGGTAAAGTTGATATCATATGACCAATAGGTAGAGCGAAGCTACATTTACTTAAGGGTGGTCATTGACCACCCTTCGCCGAAAAATTAATGACCACCCTTCGCCGAAAAATTATACTGTAGATATAGGTAAAATATAAGGTTTTAAAAGGTATATAGTAACACATATTGATCACCCTTTGTGAGGAACTTTTTTCTCATTCTTTCAACTTTGAACACGCTTGGAGAAATTTCTGGCTACAGGTTCGAGCCGTAGAAACAGTCTCTTGTAGAAATGCAGGGTAAGACTGCCTATAATAGATCATTGTGATCCGGCCCTTCCCTGAACCCTGCTCATAGCGGAAGCGTCGTGCACCGGACTGCCCTTTTGATTTTTTATTTTCTAAACAGACTAAAGTAACCACCCAAAATACTACAACAACATAATTATTTCTTTAGAATGCAGATATACTGATATACACACACATCTCTACAAATTTCTATATGAATAATCTTATGTTTTTGGTGCTGAATTTGTACAGGTGATTAACTGGTTAAGGACCCAATATTCAATCAAAACGATCGGACCAGTTGTTCTATCAATGTATCTTGACAAAGAATATGACTCAAGTCTAACCAAGCCACATTATGAAACATGTAAGAAGTGGCTAGACTCAAGGGAAATTGGCTCAGTTATTTATGTATCATTTGGATGTTTGGCCGGTCTTGGAGAAAAACAAATGGAGGAATTAGCATTGGGATTAATAATGAGTAATTCCTACTTCTTGTGGGTTGTTAGAGATATTGAAGAACACAAACTTCCAAATGAATTCATGTCAAAGGTATCAGAAAAAGGACTAATAGTGAATTGGAGTCCTCAACTTGATGTCTTAGCTCATAAAACAGTTGGTTGTTTCTTTACTCATTGTGGATGGAATTCAACCCTCGAAGCATTGAGTTTGGGAGTGCCAATGGTGTGTATGCCTCAATGGGCAGACCAACCAACTAATGCAAAATTTATTACTGATATATGGCAAGTTGGAATTCGTGTTAAGGTTGGAAAAGATGGTGTAATTACACGAGAAGAAATAGCAAGTTCAATAAAGGAAGTTATGGTGGAAAAGAAAGGAGTAATGCTAAAAGATAATGCAATTAAATGGAAAAATTTGGCTAAGGAAGCAGTAGATAAAGGAGGGAGTTCTGATAAGAATATTAAGGAATTTGTTCAAGCTTGTAATGCACTAAGCTGAGTAAAAAATTCAGAGAACATTACAAGTATGTTTGATTTTTATACCATGTTTAATTTGTGGTTTCCAATCGTATCATTATGTATTGTTTGTATGTGAGATTGTATTGAACTCTATTATGTTATTGATATAAGTCTGAATATATATATATATATTTTTTGTTATTTTTGTTGTTGTTTAATTTGATTGTGTCACATCCCTATTTTTACCTCTTTAACTCCTTTTAAAATAAATAAAAAGATTTGTAAAGTTCAAAACAACAAGAAAAAGGTTTATTAGCGACCAACTTTTAGCGACTGGTTAAAAAACTGGTCCCCAGAAGCATACTTATATGGAGCTGATTTTCCGCTGGTCCCTAACTCTCGATTTTATGTTCTTAAATGGCGATGGGAGTAAATGTGGTCCTTAAAAAAATAAATTACTGGTCCCTAGTGTTGGGAATAAACCCCCACAGAAATAATATTCACGGTAATAAAAGCGGAATAATAATGTAGCACCGAGATA
>MU736460.1:4878-19343 GCA_026770625.1 Nicotiana glauca
TATTAACGGCTTACATTTATATTATTTAGATAGTAAATACAAAAGTAATTTTTAATTTTGACCATTGTTGATCTGAATAGAGACCAACTTTGGTCGCTAATTATACATGAATTTAATTTAGCGACCAAAGTTGGTCGCTAAATTTAAATCAAATTTATTTATATTTTATATAATATTTAAATTAATAATATAATTGTTAAACTTTAGAAAAGGATCTCAGATTAGCGACCAAAGTTGGTCTCTATTCCATTAAGTGGCCAACTTTGGTCGCTAACTTTAAATTATATTTATTTATATTTTATAAAAAAATTAAATAAAAATATAATTATTAAAATTTTATAATTGGGTACCATTTTAGCGACCAAAGTTGGTCGCTATCTGCTTACCCTTTAATTAGCTACCAATGTTGGTCACAAATTTTAAATTATATATATTAATATTTTAAAATTTTATTAAAATAATAATATAATTATTAAAATTTTGTAGGTGGGTCCTACTTTAACGACCAGCATTGGTCCTAATCTCAGTATACCATTGACCAAGCAAGTCTGACCAGTCCAGTCAATATTTTGACTAAATTAGCGACCAAGTAGCGACCAACCTTAGTCGCTAATTTATTTCAAATATTTATTTTATTATTTTCGGTAGTTTGGCGACCAACTTTGTTCGCTTTTCGCGACAGACCAACTTTGGTCGCTAAAGTTTGGTCGCTTTTTTCCGAAATTCTAGTAGTGATTAACTTTACAGTTACTTGCTACTTTTTACTATCATAGGTACCAGATAACTCTGTTGACTATTAAGCGAAGAAATTATCGATATATTATTCTTGCCTATGTATGAATTTGAACATTGAATTTCATAATTCTCAAATAATTTTATATATTACTAACAATATAAATAAATTTCACAGTAGTGATTTAACAGATAATTACATGTAAATATCTATATTAAAACAATTTGCTAACCTGGGAGAAAATAAGTAACCAATTACTAAAATTATACTGCAATGCAATTTATTTTTATAATTCCGATATATATATATATATTAAATCCCTTAAAGTTCTTGCATTTGTATTTCTAGGGAAGCTTCTCTTCTACAGTTGGCATCTAGATTTGATCAGAAAAGGGGGGCGGGTAGGGGTGTGCTTTAATTGTAGAGATAGCCAAGATACGACAACAACAACAACCCAGTATAATCCCACAAGTGGGTATGAGGAGGGTAATATGTACGCAGACCTTTGTCACGGCCCAATCCCCGAACCCGATCGTGATGGTGCCTCTCGTGAATACAAGGCCAGTCGAACCGAAATGAAACACCTTTTTTTAAACAATTAATTATCATAAACAATTCTAAAACATAATTAAATAGCCATAATTGTGGAAATAGCGATAACAACAAAGGGAACCATCCCGACACAGCCCAAATCGGGGTGTCACAAGTCATGAGCTACTACTGAATCTAATACAAGTCTAAAAAGTATGAAATCCGATACAACAGTCTGAAGAAACATAGATAATAAAGGATAAGGGAGGCACGAGGGCTGGGGACGCCAACAGCTACCTCGTAATCTCCGGATCACTGCCTGCTATAGGAGGATCAGCACGCAGGAGCAGACTCTACGATGACTGAATCTACACACATAGTGCATGGAGTAATGTGAGTACTCCGACCTAGTGAGTAATAATTATAAATAATGGCTGAAATCACGAAAACACGTAAAGGCACAAAGCAATTCTATATCAAGCAGTAAAATCACTTAAAGCGGTAAACAGTGAAGAATCAAATGAAATCTCTTTTAAAACAGATAAAACATGTGATTTAACAGGTAAATAACTATCACGACCAGGAATTTTCACCCTCAGGAGTCGTGATGGCGCCTACTCACAGAAGCTAGGCAAGCCATATTCATATATTATTCTCCTTTATTTTAAGCCATTTTTACCAAAAATATCAATAAGTGTTCAATAATTAAACAACTGTAGAAACATGAAAATTAATGCGGAAGACTTAAGTTAAATAAACTGAACAATAACGCGAAATTCACCATATACCTCTACCCAAGAACTGGTGTCACATCCATCATAGACTACTACGAGTATTAAATACAATTGTTTGAAAGAAAATGTAAATTGTTTGTCTCGAGCTACATGAGATAACAGGTGGAAATAAAAGATAGATGAGACTCCTGACCTGCGGACGTCTACAAGGCTACCTCAGTGTCTCTGGACTAAAGGCAGGCTCCCGATCTAATACTGCTGCTCAAATGCTACTCCGGCGCCTGGATCTCTGCAAAAGAACACATAGTGTAGTATCAGCACAACCGACCCCATGTGCTGGTAAGTGTATGGCCTAACCCCGGCGAGATAGTGACATGGCTAGGACCAGACTCCAGATAAACTTGTGCAGTTATATAATATATGGCGAAAGAAACAACGGGAAATAAACAAGTAAAATTGGGGAGGGGAAACATGCTCTGGGGATAGCAAAATAAACAGGATTCTCGGATCTGACAATGAAACCAATTATAAAGTTACTAACACGGATAAGAATAGATAAAACAACTTCCACTTTCAATGCTTATCTCGTTGCAGGCATGCAACCTGATCCCATTTCTCAATATCTCGTGGTAGACATACCACCCACTCCCATTTTGTCATAACTCGTGGTAGGTGTTCCACCCGCTCCTATTTCAATCAATGTCTTGTGGTAGGCGTACCACCCGCTCCCATTTCAATGTCTTGTGGTACGCATACCACCCGCTCCCATTTTAATATCACTTGTGGTAGACGTACCACCCGCTCCCATTTCAATATCAATTGTGGTAGGTGTACCACCTGCTCTTATTTCAATATCACTTGTGGTAGGCGTACCACCCGCTCTCATTTCAATATCACTTGTGGTAGGCATACCAACCGCTCCCATTTCTTCCAACACAATACACAATATAATCCTGGCAACGGAATAAGACAATGTAATAGCTTCCCAGCAAGGGAAACAACAACAACAAATCAAACGTCCCAGTAAGGGAGAGTGAACTATAACCAATTCTATTCAATTTCTACTTGGCACAGTTAAAGCCAATACTCAGTATCAAGGATTATCAATCAAGGCTTTCATAGAATCAATTAAGAATAACCAACAATCAATTTAAGACCCACGGTCAGGCTCGACACCAATGTATGGATACTCGTCACCATGCATATACGTCATACTCAACACAAAACAAGTAGCAAATATGACTCAACTCCTAATCCCTCAAACTAAGGTTAGACCGAACACTTACCTCGATGCTTTGAACTCAACTCAAGTCTCAATTATAGCTTTACCCCTCGATTCTTCCACAAATCCGCTCGAATCTAGTCAAAAGTTACTTAATTACATCAATAAACGCTAAATGAATCAATTTGAATGCATTAAAATGAATTTCCCAAAGTTTTGCCCAAAAAGTCCAAAAACGCCCCTGGGCCCACGTGGTCAAAACCCGACGTTAGAACTAAAACCCGGTTACCCATTCCCCCACAAATCCATATCTATAATTTGTTTTGAAATCAGACCTCAAATTGAGGTCCAAATCCCCAATTTTAGAAAAAACTAAGTTCTACCCAAAACCCCTAATTTCACTCATGGAAATATTTGATTTTAAGTTGAAAACATGTTAAATGATGTTAATGATCGAAAGAAATGAGTACAAACTAACTTAAAATTGATTTGTAGAAGAAAGAATTCTTGGAAAATCGCCGATGGGTTTGAGTTTGAGAAATATGAAAAATGGGGTTCAAATTCGGGTAAGTATGAAAAATGCAGGTTGCAGATATGGGAGTTGCGAACTAGGATTCGCAATTGCGAACCCTGCAGGTATGGAAATTGCAAAGTCATGTTCGCATTTGCGAACACTGGGCAAATGGAGGGACTTTGCATTTGCAAGCCTAAATGTCGCATTTGCGACAGGCACCACTTCGCATTTTCGGACCAAGTGACCGCATTTGCGACCCAGCTGCAGGACTCCTTATCTCGCATTTGCGATCATAGGCTCGCATTTGCGAGACCTTCTTCGCAATTGCGAAGATTGCAGAACTGAAATGACAGATTTGTCTCAAAGGTACTAAATGCACTCGTGGCCTATCCAAAACTCACTCGAGCCCTCGGGGCTCCAAACCAAACATACACACAACCTTAAAAAATCCTACGGACTTATCCGTGCGATCAAATCGCCAAAATAACATCGTATACATCGAATCAAGCCTCAAAACTCATGATTGCTTCCAAATTATCATAGAACATCAATCCATTTTTTTAAAGTCCGAAACACGTCAAACGACGTCCGTTTTCAACAAAACTTTTACAGAAAGTGCTTAAATCATATATAAAACTTGTATCGGGTGCCGAAACCAAAATACGGGCCCGATACTATAGTCTTCTAATCAAATTTCATTTCCAATTTCCTTAATAATTTCCAGAAAATAATTTTACTCAAAAATTCATTTCTCGGACTTGGGACCTCAGAATTCAATTCTGGGCATACGCTCAAATCCCATATTTTCCTACGGACCCTCCGGGACCGTCAAATCATGGGTCCGGGTCTGTTTACCCAAAATGTTGACCAAAGTCAAATTTTTTCATTTTAATATCAAAACTTAGCATTTTTTCACAGAATTCATATTTAAGCTTTCTGCCTACGCGCCTGGACTGCGCACGCAAATTGAGGCAACCCTAAATGAGGTTTTGAAGGACTCAAACACACATATTTCAATTAGAAATAGGTGATGACCCTTTGGGTCGTCACAATAACAAGTAGAAATCCGCCCCTCGGGCTCAGTATCAATCACTCAGAACAGTATTAGCCCCTCGGGCTCACTCTCAGATCATATGGGTACCCGCGCTCACTGTGGGTGTGCAGACTCTAGAGGGGCCCCTTACGGCCAAATTGCTATATCAAGCCACCTCGTGGCATCATCACTCGGCACTCGGCCTCACGTCACTCAACACTCGGTCTCCCATCACTCAAGCCAACTCGTGGCATAAGTATCTCAGGCCATCGGCCTCATATCAGTCAGCATATCCTCACTTATGGCCCTCGGCCTCACTCAGTCCGAAAATCATCACAAGCCCCTTGGGCATTAGTAAAAGAGTAGTGCTCGGCCCAAAACAACATTTAGAAATATAACTTAAGTTTCAAATCTGAATAAAAGTGGCTGAGTTTGTAAAATAGTAGATATCTACAGGACTGAGTTCAAATAGTACGTCAAAATAGTGAGGAAATAGTGATAAAAATCCCCGAAGGGTTAAAATAGTTGTCATGAAGCCCAAATATGGCAATCAGCCCAAATCATGATGATAACAAGTAATTTCAGTCAAATACGCGGTAAAATCACCAATCAGGACGGACCAAGTCACAATCCCCAGTAATAAAAGACCCCACACTCGTCATCTGGAATGTGTCTCACCTCAACATAGCACTATGATGTGCAATCCGGGGTTTCAAACCCTTGGGACATCATTTACAATCATTACTCACCTCGAACTGGCTGCAACTCTAGCTCGCGATGCCTTTGCCCCTCGAATCGTCCTCCACGCGAGTCAAATCTATCCAAAATCAGAACGAATACCTCACAATATGCTAAGGGAGCAAAGCCCAAGCGAAATCAATCGAAAAATATCAACCCAAGCCCCGGACCCACTTCTCGAAACTCGAAAATTTTCATATTAACGGGTTCCTTATCTCGCCACGAGTTCATACAAATCAAAATTTCTCAAATCGGACCTCAAACGGTCCCTTAAATCTCAGTTCAAAAGTTCAAAATCCCAAGCCCTAGTTCTTCCATTTTTAGCTTAAGTTCCATGAATTTCTAGGTTAATTTTACAATAGAATCATGTTTTTAGTTCATAAAACTTACCTCCAATCAATTCTCCTTGAATCTCTCTTCAATTCCCCTCAAAGAGCTCTCAAAATACTCAACTATGGTGGAAAAATGGCTACAACTCGCGGATGAAATGTTTATAAACTCACTACCCAGTTACTATAAATCCTTCATCGCGATCGCGACCAAGGTCTCGCAATCGCGAAGCTCTAAAATCCAAGGCTCCAAATTAACCCTATGCGAACGCGATGTCCACACAGCGACTACGATGCTCATATTCCAAGACTAATGCGAATGCGGACCAGTCTAAGCGAACGCGAAGAGCAAATCCACTGGGCCTCCAAATCCTTATACGCGAACACGAACATTCACCGCAAACGCGAAGCTTCTATTTCCAAAAATATGCGAACCCGAACCTATGGTTGTGAACGCGAAGAGCAATTCTAGGCCAACGCAAAATCCCTCTACGCGATCGCGAGGGACCTCACGCGATCGCGAAGACCATTTCTTCTGCAACAGCTGAGATGAAAAATCTACAACTCCAAAATGCCAAACTTTGTCCGATTGACCATCCGAAACTCACCCGAGGCCTCTGGGACCTCAAACAAAAATACCAACACATCCTAAAACCTCATTAAAACTTGTTCCAATCATCAAAACACCTCAAACAACACCAAAACCATCAATTCACATCGAATTCAAGCCTAGTTTCTTTTAAAACTTCTGAAACACCTTTTGATAAAAAACACAACCAAACCACGTCCGAATGACCTAAAATTTTGCATACACATCCCAAATGACATAAAGAAGCTACAACAGCTCTCTAAATTCCATTCCTACCCTCGGATTAAAATCTCACCTACCAACCGGAAATTGCCAAAATACTAACTTCGCCAATTCAAGCCTAATTCTACACCGGACCTCCAAAACCACTTCCGATCACACTCCTAAGTCACAAATCACCTCCCAAAGTTAACTGAACCATAGGAACTCACCTCCGGTCCCTCTAACTCATAAGTCAACATCTGGTTGACTTTTTCAACTAAAGCCTTCTTAAAAGAGACTGTCTCATTCTATATCAAAACCACTCCAAACGCATGTCAATCAACTCGACCACATAAAACACAGATAACGAAGCATAAAGAAGTAGAAATGAGGGAAACTAAGCGGTAACTCATGGGACAACTGGCCGGGTCATCACATCCTCCCCAACTTAAACAAACGTTCGTCCTTGAACGAGTCAAGAAACATACCTGAAGCCTCAAACAGGTGAAGATATCTGATTCGCATCTCCCGCTCGGTCTCCCAAGTAGCCTCCTCCATGGGCCGACCTCTCCACTGCACTTTCACTGAAGCTATATCCTTCGACCTCAACTTCCGAACCTGCCGACCCAAAAGAGCCACTGGCTCCACGTCAAAGGTAAAATCATCATCCAACTGAATTGTGCTAAAGTCCAAAACATGAGACGGATCTCCAATATACTTTCGGAGCATAGAAACATGAAATACCGGATGCACACTAGACAAGCTGGGTGGAAAAGCAAGCTCATAAGCCACCTCTACAATCCTCCTAAGCACCTAGAAAGGCCCAATGAATCGCGGACTCAACTTCCTTTTCTTCCCAAACCTCATAACACCCTTTGTGGGCAAAACCTTCAACAAGACGCTCTCACCAACCATGTAGGATACATCTCGAACCTTCCGGTTCGCATAACTCTTCTGACGCAACTGCGCTGTATGAAGCCTCTCTTGAATCACCTTTACCTTCTCTAAGGCATCCTGAACCAAATCCATCCCCAAAAACCTAGCCTCACCGGGCTCGAACCAACCAACTGGAGATCTACAGCGTCTCCCATACAAAGCCTCATACGGAGCCATCTGAATACTCGACTGGTAGTTGTTGTTGTAGGCAAACTCTGCAAGCGACAAAAACTCATCCCATGAACCTCCAAAATCAATGACACAAGCATGCAACATGTCCTCCAATATCTAAATAGTACGCTCGGACTGTCCGTCCGTCTGAGGATGAAACGTTGTGCTCAACTCCACCTGAGTACCCAACTCTCTCTGCACGGCTCTCCAAAAAGTAAAATAAGTACCTCTATCTTAGATGATGGAAATCGAAATACCATGCAACCAAATAATCTCCAGCATAAAAATCCCTGCCAACCGCTCCGAAGAATAGGTAGTACACATAGGAATGAAGTGCGCGGATTTGGTCAGCCGATCCACAATCACCCAAATAGCATCAAACTTCTTCAAAGTCTGTGGAAGTCCAATAACAAAGTCCATAGTGATCCTCTCCCACTTCCACCTAGGAATAACCATCTGCTGAAGCAAGCCACACGGTCTCTGATACTCATATTTCACCTGCTGATAATTGAGACACCGAACTACAAATCCCACAATATCTTTCTTCATTCTTCTCCACCAATAGTTCTGCCTCAAATCCTGATACATCTTTGCGGCACCTGGATAAATAGAGTACCGCGAGCTATGGGCCTCCTCTAGAATCAACTCCCTAAGCCCATCCACATTAGGCACACAAATCTATCCCTGCATCCACAACACACCATCCTCACTGATGGTCACATCTCTGGCATCATCATGCTGAACTCTGTCCTTAAGGACAAGCAAATGTGGATCCTCATATTGGCGCTCTTTGATGCGATCATACAAGGAAGACCGAGAAACCACACAAGCCAACACCCGACTGGGCTCCGAAATATCTAATCTCACAAACCGATTGGCCAAGGCCTGCATATCAACTACAAGGGGTCTCTCCCCAAATGGAATGTATGCCAAACTCCCCACACTCACTATCTTTCGGCTCAAAGCATCGGCCACTACATTGGCCTTTCCCGGATCATACAATATGGTGATATCATAATCCTTAAGCAACTCTAACCATCTCCGCTGCCTCAAATTAAGATCATTTTGCTTGAACAAATGCTGAAGACTGTGATGATCAGTGAATACCTCACAAGATATGTCATACAAGTAGTGCCTCCAAATCTTTAATATATGAACTATGGAAGCCAACTCCAAATCATAAACAGGGTAGTTCTTCTTATGGGGCTTCAACTGACGAGAAGCGTAAGCAATAACACTACACTCCTACATCAATACACAGCCAATCCCAACTATCGAAGCATCACAATACACGGTATATGAAACTGAAGATGATGGCAAAACCAATACTGGAGTTGTGGTCAAAGCTGTCTTGAGCTTCTGAAAGCTCTCCTCACACTCGTCCGACCATATAAATGGAGCACCCTTCTGGGTCAACTTGGTCAAGGGTGATGCAATGGATGAGAATCCCTGAACAAACCGGCGATAATAGCATGCCAACCCAATAAAGCTACGAATCTCTGTGGCTGAGGACTATCTAGGCCAACTCTGAACTACCTCTATCTTCTTTGGATCAACCTTAATACCTTCACTCGACACCACGTGTCCCAAGAAAGTCACTGAACTGAGCTAGAACTCACATTTGGAGAACTTTGCATAAAGTTTCTCCTCCCTCAATCTCTACAATACAACTCTCAAATGCTCCGTGTGCTCCTCCTGACTACGTAAGTACACCAGAATATCATCAATGAATACAATAACGAATGAATCCAGATAAGGCCGAAATACATTGTTCATCAAATGCATGAACGTTGTCGGGGCATTGGTTAGCCCGAAAGACATGACAAGAAACTCATAGTGACCATATCTAGTCCTGAAAGCTGTCTTAAGAATAACTTAATCCCTGATCTTCAACTGGTGATAGCCCGAATTGAGATCAATCTTGGAGAACACCCTCGCTCCCTGAAGTTGGTCAAATAGATCATTAATACGAGGCAAAGGATTTTTTTTCTTAATTGTTACCTTGTTCAATTGCCTATAATCAATGCACACTATCATTGTGTCGTCCTTCTTCTTCACGAACAGAACCGGCGTACCCCAATGTGACACACTAGGCCGAATAAACCCCTTATTTAGGAGTTTCTGAAGTTGCTCCTTCAATTCTTTCAACTCTGTTGGTGCCATACGATATGGCAGAATGGAAATGGGATGAGTGCCCGGCACCAGGTCAATACCAAAATCAATATCCATGTCCGATGTCATGCCCGACAATTCTGCAAGAAACACATCGGGAAAATCCCTCACAACTGGGACAGAATCAATACTAGGAGTCTCAGCTCCCACATCCCTCACAAACGCTAAATATGAAAGTCAACCCTTCCCAACCATACGCTGGGCCCTCAAGAAAGATATCACTCTACTAGAAATATAATCAGTCACGCCACGCCACTCGATTCGCGGTACACCCGGCATAGCCAAAGTGACTATCTTAGCATGACAGTCTAGAATAGCACGACATGGAGATAACCAATCCATGCCTAAAATGACATCAAAATCCACCATGCTCAACAACAATAGATCCACTCAGGTCTCCAGACCCCCAATAGTCACCACACATGACCGGTACACACAGTCTACAACAACAGTATCGCCCATCAAGGTAGATACATGAACAGGTAAAGCAACAAACTCCTGGGGCGTACACAAATAATGCGTAAAATCTGAGGACACATAAGAATAGGTGGAACCAGGATCAAATAATACAAAGGCATCTCCGTGGCATACTGAAACAATACCTGTAATGACAGCATATGAAGCAATGGAATTTGTCCTGCCTGGAATAGCATAGAAACGAGCTGGTCACCGCCTGATCGACCTCCCCCTCTGGGGCAACCCTTGGCTTCCTGGCCTCCACCCCTAGCTGGCTGGGCGGGCGGTGAAGTAACTGGAGCAGAATTCGAAGGCTGACCCCTCTGCTGAGATGAACTAGCAACACGACGAGGACACTGCCTCCACACTTGCCCAAACTCTCCACACTCGAAACAACTCCCAAGTACTGGAGAAGGGGACTGAAGGGAAATCCTTGCACCGGAGTGACTAGCTGATGCACTCGGTATAGAAGAACTCTGAGCTGATGGGGCACAAGATGAACTCTGGGCTAGAAGGGCGCTGAGTGAAGGTTGACCCTACTGAGAACCATGATACCCATGACCTGAAGATGCCCCACGATACTCTGGATGGGCCGAATGATCAGGCCTAAAAGAGCAGCCTCTACCATGTTGGAACTGGCCCCTCGAAGGTGCACCACTGAAACTGCCAGAACCTCGAGGCCTCTTGGCCTCCCTCTCCTCTCTATCCTGACGGCGAACCGTCTCAATATCACGAGCGATATCAACCACCTCCTCAAATGTATCACCCAATACTCTCTCTCTAGCCATCAAGATACGGAGATGGTAGTTAAGGCCATCAACAAATCTCTTGATCCTCTCACGATCTGTCGGAACCATCCAGACGGCATGACGAGCCAACTCAGAAAACCTCGACTCATACTGTGACACAGTCATATCCCCCTATCTCAACCACTCAAACTGCCTACGCAGCTCCTTTCTGCATGCTATAGTACATACTTCTCCAAGAAGAGAGTGGAGAACTCCTACCAAGTAAGGGGCATTGCACCAACCGGCCTACGCCTCTCATACACCTCCCACCAAGTGAAAGCAGCTCCAGTAAACTAAAAGGTGGTAAATGCCACACCATTAGTCTCAAGAATCCCTGTTGTACGGATCATCCACTAACACTTGTCAAAAAAAACCTGGGCGTCCTCGCCCTCAGCACCACTGAATGACAGAGGCTGGAGTCTACCAAACCTCTCAAGAAGATGTTGCTCATCCTCTGGCATAACTGGTACAATGAACTCCTGAGCTGGTGCAATCGGCTAGGCTGGAGGTGCCCCCGGTGTCTGTAGTCCCTACACTACCTGCTCAGGTATGCGAGCAGCGAGGGTCTGATTGCCTCCCCCGGCCTGTGATGTAGCTGCTATTGTGGTGGCTGAAACTGCTTGATCCTAGCCAGTGCAAACTTTTAAGATATGTGCCTAGGCCTCCTATAGACCCGGGATCACGATGGGCACAACTGTTGCCTGAACTGGTGCTGATGGAGCCTGATCCGGAGCTGGGGCAGCTGGTGGATCAACAGGTGCTACCCTCGCTGCTCTGCCTCTACCACGACCACGACCGCGTCCACGGCCTCCAATGGCCTCAATGGGTGGCATCGGTGGTCATCCACCTCATCCGGTAGCACGAGTCCTCCCCATCTGTGAGAGAATAGAATAACAGAAGTTTAGTTCTCAGATCAAAAAGGTCGCACGACAAGAATTTCAAGAATATGAAGTTTTTCCTAAAAGGTTCTGCAGCCTATCGAGGATAAATACAGACATCTCCGTACCGATCCGCAAGACTCTACTAAACCTGCTCATGACTCGTGAGACCTATGTAACCTTGGCTCTAATACCAACTTGTCACGACCCAATTCCCAAACTCGGTCGTGATGGTGCCTCTCGTGAAGACAAGGTCAGCTGAACCGAAATGAAACACCTCTTTTTAAACAATTAATTATCATAAACAATTCTAAAACATGATTAAAATAGCCATAATTTCAAAAATATCGATAATAACAAAGGGAACCATCCCGACACAACCCAAACCAGGGTGTCACAAGTCATGAGCTACTACTGAATCTAATACTAGTCTACAAAGTATGAAATCCAATACATTAGTCTGAAAAAAAATAGATAATAAAGGATAAGGGAAGCATGGGGGCTGCGGACGCCAATAGCTTCCTCGTAATCTCAGGATCACTGCATGGTCTGGGAGGATCAGCACTCAGGAGTGGACTCTACGATGCATGAATCTGCACACATGGTGCAGGGAGTAACGTGAGTAATCCGACCTAGTGAGAATAATTATAAATAATTGCTGAAAGCACGAAAACACGTAAAGGCACAAAGCAATTCTATAGCAAGTAGTAAATAGTGAATAATCAAATGAAATCTCTTTCAAGACAAGTAAAACAAGTGATTTAACAAGTAAATAATAAGTAGAAATTTGCCCCTCGGGCTCAGTATCAATTGCTCAGAACAGTATCAGCCCTCGGGCTTACTCTCAGTACAATATCAGCCCCTCGAGCTCACTCTTAGATCATATATCAGCCCCTCAGGCTCACTCTCATATCATATGAGTACTCGCGCTCACTGTGGGTGTGCAGAATCCGAAGGGACCCCTTACGGCCCAAGCGCTATATAAAGCCACCTCGTGGCATCATCACTTGGCACTCGGTCACACATCACTTGGCACTCGGCCTCCAATCACTCAAGCCACCTCATGGCATATAAAGTATCTTGGGACATCGTCCTTATATCACTCAGCATATCCTCACATATGGCCATCGGCCTCACTCATACCGAAAATTATCACAAGCCCCTCGGGCATTAATAAAATAGTAGTGCTCAGCCCAAAACATCATTTAAGTTTCAAATCTAAATAAAAGTTGCTGAGTTTTCAAAACAGTAGATATCAATAGGACTGAGTTCAAATAGTACGTCAAAACAGTGAGGAAAAGTGATAAAAATCCCCGAAGGGTTCAAATAGTTGGCACGAAGCCCAAATATGGCAATCAACCCAAATCATGATGATAACAAGTAAATTTCAGTCAAATACGCGGTAAAATCATCAATCAGGACGGACCAAGTCACAATCCCCAGTAGTAAAAGACCCCACGCTCATCATCCGATGCATGTCTCACCTCAACATAGCACTATGATGTGCAATCTGGGAATTCAAACCCTCAGGACATCATTTACAATCATTAATCACCTCGAACCGGATGCAACTCTAGCTCGCGATGCCTTTTCTCCTCGAATCGGCATCCACGCGCGTCGAATCTATCCAAAATTAGAACGAATACCTCACAATATGCTAAGGGAACAAAGCCCAAGCGAAATCAATCGAAAAATATCAACCCAAGCCTTAGGCCCACTTCTCCAAACTCAAAAATTTTCATATCAACAGGTTCCTTATCTCGCCACGAGTTCATACATATCAAAAGTGTTACAACCCATATCCACACGCGTTAGTTCATGCCATATGTTAGTTAACACAAATCCAATAAGTAATTATCCTTGAGATGATAAGAAGTTAATCATATTGATCTGAAGTGATACAAGGGTGCATAAGGGTGATTAACAAGTATTAGAAGTTAAACGAATCAAAGATGTTGTAACTCGTATTTTTGGGTAAATCTATAGGTGCTTAATATACTAAGGAGGTCATGGTTTAAGGTATTTGAATCATATAATATCCGTATCATAAGTCTTGAAGTCAAACGAGTTATGAAACAAAAGTCGACAAAAGTTGTCACAACTTAGGTTCATAGTTTTACTTAAACTTTAGGTAAAATGTTATTAAGCTTTTCTCCCAATATACTTGGAATTACGGGATGATCTACCCACCAAATTGAAGCTCTATGAGTCTAGTTTCCAACACATTAACCCGTTTATCAATACGACATTTGAGTAGAGAGATATATGCATTTTTGCGAGATTGCACAAGCTGCTAGGTGACAAGTAGGTGTGTCACCTACTTGTTTAAATGATGGCCCAATAAGAGGGAATTTCGGGTCGGCTATTGAGCCCATTTAAAGGGTTATCTCCTTCAATATAACCCTCATTATATTTCACAAATAATCAGACATAAACCCCT
>MU736460.1:21496-82614 GCA_026770625.1 Nicotiana glauca
TCTTATGTATGTTCATGCCATCATATTTTATTGTTCGTTGTCCATGATCCATGTCTACCATTTTTATTGACCTCCTCAGCTCTAAAAGATAATAAAGAAGGTTAGATAAAATGTACGTTGGTGCTCAGCAAGTATGGTCGGGTGCTAGTCGTGGCCCTCCAGTTTGGGTCGTGACAAAAAGTTTTCAAATCCGACCTCAAACGGTCCTTCAAATCCCAGTTAAAAATCCCAAGCCCTAGTTCTTCCATTTTTAGCTTAAGTTCCATGAATTTCTAGGTTAATTTCACAATAGAATCACATTTTTAGTTCATAAAGCTTAACTCCAATCAATTCTCCTTGAATCTCTCTTCAATTCCCCTCAAAGAGCTCTCAAAATACTCAACTATGGTGGAAAAATGGCTACAACTCGCGGATGAAATGTTTATAAACTCATTGCCCAGTTACTATAAATCATTCATCGTAATCGCGATCGCGACCAAGGTCCCTCGATCGCGAAGCTTTAAAATCCAAGGCTCCAAATTAAACCTTTGTGAATTCGATGTCCACACTACGATCGCGATGCTCATATTCCGAGACTAGTGCAAACGTGGACCAGTCTACGCGAACGCGGAGAGCAAATCCGTTAGGCCTCCAAATCCTTATACGTAAACGCGAACATTCACCCGCGAACGCGAAGCTTCCACTTCCAAAACTATGCGAACGCGACCCTATGGTTGCGAACGCGAAGAGCTATTCCAGGCCAATGCAAAATCCCTCTACGAGATCGCGAGGAACCTCACGCGATCGCGAAGACCATTTCTTCTGCAACAGCTGAGATGAAAAATCTGCAACTCCAAAATGCCAAACTTTGTCCGATTGACCATCCGAAACTCACTCGAGGCCTCCGGACCTCAATCAAAAACACCAACACACCCTAAAACCTCATTCAAACTTGTTCCAATCATCAAAAGACTTCAAACAACGCCAAAACCATCAATTCACATCGAATTCAAGCATAATTTCTTCTAAAACTTCCGAAACATGCTTTTGATAAAAACCCAACCAAACCATGTCCGAATGACCTAAACTTTTGCACAAGACATCCCAAATGACATAACGAAGCTACAACAACTCTCGAAATTCCATTCCTACCCTCAGATCAAAATCTCACCTACCAACCGGAAATCACCAAAATACTAACTTCGCCAATTCAAGCCTAATTCTACATTGGACCTCCAAAACCACTTTCGATCACACTCCTAAGTCACAAATCACCTTTCGAAGCTAACTGAACCATCAGAACTCACCTCCGATCCCTCTAACTCATAAGTCAATATCCGATTGACTTTTCCAACTTAAGCCTTGTTAAAAGAGACTAAGTGTCTCATTCCTTATCAAAACCACTCCAAATGCAAATCAATCAAATCGACCACATAAAATACGGATAAAGAAACAGAAATGGGAGAAATGGAGTGGTAACTCATAAGATGACTGGTCGGGTCATCACAACCTTACCCCTACCCCGACGGGCAGAGAGGTTGTTTCCATGAGACCATTGGCTCAAGAAAGCAACAAGAGACGATATATTAGTATTATCAGTAGACTCATACTAAAATAACATAAAATACATAATGTAACACAAAATAATATAAAATAACAGCAATATAAGAAAAATAGGAAATACGAGAAAAAATGGAAGATATACTAATATCCAACAGATAAAGCCTTGAATCGGTAGCTGATCAGTAGCATCCTAATACTAACTCCTAACTGGCTAGTCTCACTCCAGTGCACTGTAGAAATATTCACAATTTTCCCCTAACTTAGAACCTTAATGCTCGACCTCTACAATTCCCTGTCAAGGGTCATGTCCTCAGTAATCCTAAGTCGCGCCATGTCCTGCCTGATCACCTCTCCCCTATACTTCTTATGTCTCCCTCTACCTCTCTTCGTTCCCACCATAGCTAGTTGCTCACACCTCCTCATCGGTGCATCAGTGCTCCTCCTTTGAATGTGCCCGAACCATCTCAGTCTTGCTTCCCGCATCTTGTACTCTATGGGGGCCATGCCCACCTTCTCTCGAATATCTTCATTCCTAATCTTATCCATCCTTGTATGCCTGCACATCCACCTCAACATCCTCATCTCTACTACTTTCATCTTCTGGATGTGTGAGTTCTTAACCGGATAACACTCGGTCTTATACAACATGGCAGGCCTAACCACTGCTCTATAAAACTTACCTTTTAGTAATGGTGGCACTTTCTTGTCATACAGGACTCCTGTCGCTTAACCTCCACTTCATCCACCCCACCCCTATATGGTGTGTGATATCCTCGTCGATCTCCCTGATCCTTTGGAATAACTAAACCAAGGTACTTGAAACTACCCCTCTTAGGGATGACTTGAGAGTCAAGCCTCACTTCCACTCCCGCTTTCGTCGGCTCGGCCCCAAATTTGCACTCGAGGTATTCCGTCTTCGTCCTGCTTAACCTGAAACCTTTAGACTCAAGGGCATGTCTCCAAACCTCTAGTCTCTCATTGATGTCGCATCGTGTATCGTCAATTCGGACTATGTCATCAGAAAATAACATGCACCATGGCACCTCCCCTTGAATATGATAAGTTAGTGCATCCATCACCAGGGACAAATAGGAAGGGGCTGAACGTAGACCCTTTGTGCAATCCCGTAACAACCAAAAAATTCTCGGAGTTGCTCCTACTATCCTAACCTAAGTCTTAGATCCATCATACATGTATTTATCACCCTAATGTAGCAACAGGGACCCCTTTAACCTCTAAGAAGCTCCATAAGACCTCCCTAGGAACCCTATCGTACGCTTTCTCTGGATGAGAAATAGCCAAGATAGCCTCTAAAGATTGTAGAGAATTCTTTGTATAGTTAACATGTTATAAAATAATAAAAGAAGAAGAGTATTGTAGGGAAAAGGAGAGAGAAAGATGGGAAATTTTTTTATTGATATTGGGATGAATCACAATGGAATAGAAACCCTCTATTTATAGGAAAAAAATGACTTAGCTACAAAATAACAAACTCTAAAATTTCTCTACAACAACAACAATAACAATCCACTATAAGCCCACTTAATGGGGTCTGGGGAGGGTAGTGTGTACGCAGACCTTACCCCTACCGTAGGGTAGAGAGGATGTTTCTAAATAGATCCTCGGCATCCTTCCCTCCAAGAACTTCCCACCTTGCTCTTGGGGAGACTCGAACTCACAACCTCTTGGTTGGAAGTGGAGGTTGCTTACCATCAGACCAACTCTAAAATTTCTCTAAAATATATATATTCACCATAAATAGAATATTATTTATAACATAACTCTAGTTGGCCATCATTTGTTTTTCCCAAGAAATATAGAAAAATCCGTTTTCGCTACACGCATAAAGGTTAATTAATAGGTTAATTCTTTGTTAACGAGGTCTTTACACAAATAGCCGGCATTCATCATTTATTTTCTCAAGTCGGTATATATAAATTATATATTGATTATTCATGATTATATACATTTTATATATGAACTATACATGTATTTTACATATTACGGCTATTTTAATTTAAGTTGTTAAGTGTAGGGTTATTTAGGTTAATTCTTTGTTAACCACCCTTCTCTTATGAATGAATTTGTGTTAATAATATTTTTTAATGTGGCCTATTAAAATTAATGATATGGAGCTCACGTTATCTAAACGTGCGCCGAGTGTGGCTACCATGGCTAGAGGGCGAGGAAGGGGAAGAGGAAGACCACGAAAGCAACAAAAGACGCCGATATCAACCATTAGAAACTTAGTTACTAATAAATCGAAGGATGGAGAGGACATGCAGACAACAGAGCAACAAGTAGAAACTAAACAAGAAGAGGTGGAAATTGCACCAGTAATTAGCTCAGAGATGAATGGGATTCAGATTCACAACTCTTCAGAACAAGGAGTGAGGGAATTTGAAAATGGAACTAAAAGGGAACTCAATGAATAGTAATGAAAGGGGAAACACTAGTCAACCTAGACAAGGAAAATCTGAGAACACAGGGTAAGGAAGCTAAGGGGCCAAGGGATGAGCAGAACAAGGGAAATACAGAGGCAAATCCCATAGATCGGGGGCAAGAGATGAAAAAGTGGTCAAATCTGTTTCAACAAAATAGAGTGGTTACTCATAGAATAACTTTGAAGTATGTACCGCTATAGATTATAGATGGCCAAATAGTTGTGCAGCTTGAGGTGCAGGATGTGAAGGAAGAAGAGGAGAAGTGGAGTGCAGCACTGATTGCTTATATTGTGGGTGAAAACCCAGGATATAATGTTATGCGAAGATATAGTGCACAACACTAGCTGGACATTGGTGAACCAGATTTGTTCCTTCACGAGGATGATTATTATGTGATAAAATTTCAAAAAATGGATGATATGCATAGAATTTTCTATGCTGGACCTCATACTATTAGAAACAGACCAATCATTCTCAAACCTGGGACTCCAGATTTTGATATCAGTAAGGAATTTCTAACTGATATACCACTGTGGGTGATTTTTCCCAAGTTAACAATGAGCTGCTGGGGAAATGAAGCATTAAGTAAGATTGCAAGTGGGTTGGAAAGCCTTTGTTTGCTGGTGAGTGTACAACTAATCAAACAAGGATATCATATGCAAGGATGCTAATTGAGGTAAATGTAACTAAAACCCTGCCCACTGAGATCATGGTAATGGATCCTAGAGGGAAAGTATTCCAACAGGCAATAGGTTGTGAGTGAAAACCAGTGTATTGTGATAAATGTCAAGCTATTGGGCATATTTCTCAGAATCATCAAGGAAATAAGGAGCAAAGGGTAATACAGCCACAAAGAAGAAGGGAAGCAAAGAAGGTTATATATGAATGGAGAACAAAAGGACCTGTAGGAAAGGATATGAGAAATTAAGAACAGGACAATGCAGAAGGAAATATGGGTGAAACAACAAAGACACTTGAAGTACCATACAAAGCTACAGATGGAAAAACTGGAATGCAACAATGAGAAGTGCAAGCTATACTGCATCAGACTACTGGTGGTAAGGGAAGCAATAGCAAAGAGATGGTGGATAGAGGAAAGAATACACTAGATTTTAGCTTTGAGAACTTTCCCATGCTGACACCACAATCTAGTAGAATTAGTTTTAAAAGAGGGACACCGAGTACTAGTGGGCCAATAACTTACCTCATGATAAAGGTGGGGAATGCATAAACTAATAAATGAAGTGGTTGATATGGAATGTGAGGGGTATTAATAAATGGTACAAAAGGAAGGAGTTGAGAAATTATCTGAAAATCAAAAATATCAAACTGGCAGGGTTCATTGAAACTAAAGTAAAGGAGAAAAATGCAAAAACAATAATTCAACACATAGCACCTGGATGGGAGGTGATTAATAACTATAATGCATCAGTAAATGGTAGGATATGGATTCTATGGGATCCTAACTGCTATGATGTGAAGTTGACAAAAGCAGAAGCTCGGGTGATTCATTGTACTATCTCAAAAGTTAGCAATGATGGAATATATGTAGTATCTGTAGTTTATGACTTTAATACAGGTGAGAAGAGAAAACAGTTATGGGAGAATTTGAAGGAGATAAATCAGATGGTAAACACCCATGGATAATTGGAGGTGATTTCAATGTTTTATTACAGTTGCAAGATAGAAAATATGGAAATCCAGTAACTAAGGCTGAAACACAAGACTTTAGTGACCGCATCCAAGAGCTAAAGCTGAATGAGTTAAATTGGGAAGGGGAATACTATACTTGGTTTAATAAACAGGAGGGTGGAGATAGAATATGAAGTAGGATTGATAGGGTATTTGGAAACTATGAATGGATGATATAATGGGGTTATATAGCTACTATGTATGAACAATCCTTCATATCAGATCATGCACACATAAGTTTGTCTTTCAATGAAGCTCAGAGAAGCAGGAGAGTACCATTTAAATTCTTTAATGTGTGGGCTGGACTTGAGAGGTTTTTACAGGAAGTTCAATAGATATGGAACCTCAAATTACATAATCAACAAATGAAGAATGTGTGGATGAAGTTGAAGACATTGAGAGTTGTATTGAAAAAACTTAAAGTAGAGGAATTCAAATTTATTAGAAGGAAGATAGAATTGAGCTTGAGAAAGTTCAGCAAGATATAAATTCTGACAGCAATGCAGAAATGTTATTGAAAGAGAAAGAACTGATGATTAATCTGGAGAAATGGAGTATGATAAAAAGTCAGGGCAAAGTGGATACAAGTGGGAGACTCCAACACCAAATATTTCCATAATGTGATGACAGAAAGGTGCCAGAGAAAACAAATCATTGAATTAAAAGCTATAAATAGGAGCAGATCAACTGATACAGAGAGTATCCAAAAGGAGATTGTGGATTTTTACAAGTCTTTGATGGGAAGTGCAGCTCATATACTGCCTGGTATAGATAAGGAGATTATGAACAAAGGAGCCAAACTCAGCAAGCAACAAAGAATAGAACTGTGTAGAGATGTGACTACTGAAGAGATATATGATGGCCTATGCTCTATGGGTGATGAAAAAGCACCTGGAGTAGATGGTTACAATGCTTTCTTCTTCAAAAAAGCTTGGCATATTGTTAAAGATGAAGTCATGAAAGCTATTATGTAGTTTTTAAGTGTGTGAAGTTGTATAGAGGAATAAACTGTACAACTATAACGCTAGTGCCCGAGGTATCTAAGCCTAAAATTGTAAGAGAATTCAGACCAACTGCATGTTGCACTGTCCTTTATAAGCTGATTTCAAAGATATTGGCAGCTAGGATTCAGAAAGTGATTGGTACAGTAATAAATTAAGTACAAGCAAGATCCATACCAGGAAGGAAGATTTCAGACAACATCATATTGGCCCATGAACTAGTGAAGGCATATACTAGGAAAAATCTGTCTCCTAGAGTTATGATCAAGATAGACCTTCAAAAACCCTATGATTCTGTGGAGTTGAGCTTTATGAAACAAGTAATGGAGGATCTAGGATTTCCACAATTATTCATAGGATGGGTTATGGAATGTGTGGAGACAGTTAACTACTCTATTGTAGTTAATGGTGAACCTACAAGACCTTTCAATGCTACAAAAGGACTAAAGCAAGGTGATCCCATGTCACATTTTCTTTTTGCTATTGCTATGGAATATTTAAGCAGGAACCTAGCTAGTTTGAAAGAGGAGAAAGAATTCAGATTCCATCCTAGGTGTGCAAAGCTTGGGATCACTCACTTAAGTTTTGCAGATGATCTTTTACTTTTTGCTAGAGGTGATTTGAAATCTGTACAAGCAATGCAACAGAAGTTCAAACAATTCACTGAAGCATATGGATTGCAAGCTAATCTAAGCAAGAGTAAAGCCTATTTTGGAGGTGTTTTAAAGACAAACAGACACCAAATATTGCAGCGCTTAGGCCTTACAAGTGGAGAACTCCCATTCAAATATCTAGGAGTTCCTTTATCTACAAAGAAGCTGAGTTTAATGCAATGGCAACGACTGATTGAGAAAATGACTAAAATAATTACTTCTTGGACAGCTAAAACTCTTTTATATGCGAACAGAGTGCAGCTAGTTTAGAGTTTTCTATTTGGGGTACAAGCATTTTGGGCATAACTATTTATCCTACCAGCTAAGGAGATTAAAGTGGTAGAGGGGATATGTAGATCATATGTTTGGTCTGGGACAAATGAGATTACAAAAAGGGCTTTGATAGCATGGGATAAAATATGTTTACCAAGGGCAGGTGGTGACTCAACATAATCAATTTGAAGTTGTGGAACAAGGTAGCTATTGCAAAGACATGCTGGGATTTAGCTCACAAGCATGAAAAGCTATGGATCATATGGATACATGCTTATTATGTCAAGAATCAGCAAGTGAAGACAATAAAAGTTCCTCAACAAGCATGCTGGATGGTAAGGAAAGTGATTGAGTCATACAATATACTTGAAGAGGTGCAGTTCTCATAGGGTCGAAAGAGGAGCATGATCAGACAAATATATCTGCACCTACTGGAAGATTATAGAAGAATGGAATTGAAGACATTGGTGTTTCAAAATGCAGCAAGACCAAAAGCAAAATTCATTATGTGGTTGATGATTCAGGAAATGCTAATGATCTGTGACAGGTTAGTTAGCTAGAAGGTCATAGTAGAACCAGATTGTGTGATGTGTAAAAAAGAAAAGGAAACAAGAGATCACCTATTTTGGAATTGTGATTATGCAATCCAAGTGTGGAACAGAATGTGCAAATGGCTTGGAAGACAGAAGTTGGGAAATGGCAACTGGCAACAGTTTCTTCAATGGTCCATAAATGAAGCAAAAGGGAAGTCTGCTTATACGATGATATTCAGAATAATGTATGCAGAAGTTGTTTATCATATATGGCTTGAAAGAACAGAAGAGTATTCGAGAAGAAGAGTAGAAATGTGGAGCAAAGTTCAAAAGATATAGCATATATAGTTAGTGCTAGAGTCACTCCTAGGAACAAACATTATGTGTATAGTTTATGTTTCTAGAAAGATTAGTATAAGCAGTAAACAAAAGATTAGCAAGTTGTGTTCGCTTTGCTTTGTTATGTAATTACAATTTGATGATTAATAAAAAGAAGTTAGTTACCAAAAAAAAATTAATGATATGTAAAATAATATTTCCAGCCAGCCATCGTAAACCCTTGCTCTTAATTAATCTTCTTTCACCCAAATTATGTATACATTTTCCTAATGTCATACTTTACATAAATTATATATGATTTGTAAAGTAACATCTCCAGCTTATATATATATATAAACACTAAGTGTATTTTGTTTCTTAAACTGATCGAAAGAATGAGGTTGGGTTATATGGAGATTTGTAAAAGAGCATTAATTTCTTTCCTCTTCATTACTGATTATGAGTTATGATTTATAGTTGGATTTTGTCTTCTCTTGCAGGCTAGCTGTGCATAAAATGTTTTGCCACTTAACAAATCTTCATGCATGCTTCCACATTTTTCATGCAAAGTTCCTTGTAATTAAAAATACAACTTTTTACATGCAAAGCCACTTGTAAAATACACACACCCACAAAAAAAAACTTTTGAAATATATTACAACGTTAGCAACACAGTATATATAGCCCAAATCAGAATTTATTAACTACCATCATTAAATGTACATACTTTTGAATTTGTAAACTTTTATTTATACATACGTATGTATAGTTTGTATATGGGATGAAGTTTACACGTTAAAATAGCACGGTCTAGCCACATTTTGGACTGGTCACTCAAAAATAGCCAACATTTACCAAGTCAACGAAAAATAACCACTATTTTTTTACAACAGAGACCGGTCCAGCATAATATACTGGAGTTCGGTGCACCTGTGTATGAATTTCCAGCATATTATGCCAGACCGGTATACTTGTTGGCTCCAATATAGTATACTAGAGACTGGAGCACCGGTGCTCCAAACTCCAGTATATTATGCGGGCTGGTATATTATACTGCCCAAGTCTGAAATCATCATATGCCTTTTCCTCTCGAATCAACCTCCTCGTGTGTCGAATCTGATCAAAACCACAAGGAATACGTCACAATAGGCTAAGGGAACATGACCCAATTGAAAAGACTCGAAAAATATCAAAAATCACGAAATTGGCAAAATCCGAGTCACGGGCCCACTTCTCGAAAAATTAGAAAATTTACATCACCGGATTTCTTATCCCGCCACGAGTCTATATATATCAAATTTACCAAAATCCGAACTTAAATGCTCCCTCAAACCTCAAATTTTCTTTTTCTTAAGTTCAATCCCTAACCTCTATTTTTGAGCTCTAATTCCTTGATTTTTTACCCTTAATTCATGTAATAACACATTAGATTTATGTTTTAGGCTTAGAATGTCTAACCTCAATGAAGTCCCTTGATTCTATCTCCAAAATCGTACAAAAACCTCCAACTCCGAAGTGAAAATATTGGGCTCTTTCAAAAATTCGCGAAGATAGAATTTTAATACCTCTGAGCAGGCCTTTTCGCTTATGTGATACACAAACCGCTTCTGCGCACTCGCTTTTGCGGAAATTGTTTCGCTTCTGCGGAACTTTACTTATTGCCCTGGACCACTTTTGCGGTCACTAACTGCTTCTACGGAAGTCTCCAAAAATCCCAACTTCGCTTCTGCGACTCCCCATATGTTTCTGCAGAACCGCTTCTGCGGTCCATTTTCTGCAGAAAAGATATCAGATCTTCAACAGCCTCCAAACTTTCAATTCCATCCCGTTAGCCATCCGAAATCACCCCGAGGCCCCAGGACCTCAAACAAAAGCACCAACACATCCTAAAACATCATTCAAACTTGTTCCAATCATCAAAATAACTCAACTAACACTAAAATCATCAAATTACATCGAATCCAAGCCTAAGCTCTTCAAAAACCTCCGAAACACGCATTCGACCAAAAACCCAATCAAATCACCTCCGAATAACCTAAAATTTTGCACGCACATCCAAAATCACCTAACAAAGCTACTGCAACTCTCAAAATTTCATTCCGATCCTCGAATCCAAATCTCACCTATCAACCAAAATTCACCAAAATACTAACTTCGCCAATTCAAGCCTAATTCTACATCGAACCACCAAAATCAATTTCGATCACGCTCCTAAGTCATAAATTATCCCCTTAAGCTAACCGAATCACCGAAAATCATATCCGAGCCCTTTAACTCAATAGTCAACATCCGATTGACTTTTTCAAAACAAGCCTTCCTTAAAGAGACTAAGTGTCTCATTTCCATCCAAAAATCGATCCAAATCAACTCATTCACCCAAGACTCGTATAATATCACATAAGAAAGTAAAAAAATAGAGGAACGGAGCGGTAAATCACGTGACGACAGGTCGGGTTGTCACAGTTCTCAAACAAAATTAAAAATATAGTTCAAATAAAAAAAGAAAGGAAATTAAGTTATTTAAATTAATATGGGTACTTATTATCGTTGTTCTAATGACCCGATCGATCGTTTTGAGCTCTAGCATGTCGTTCAGTAGTCTGAGGCCATGAACAACTTCATTTCAGGTATTGTGACTTGTACGTGTGGTCGGAATTGAATTTCGGGAAGTCCAGGGTTGATTTGGAAGGAGAATTCTTATTTTGAAAGCCTAAAGTTGAAAGAATGAACTAGGATTTTAATTTTGAGTAAACGACCTCAAAATCGGGATCTGAAGGTTCCAGCAGGTTCGTATGATGATTTCGAACTTGGGCGTATGCCCGGATCGGGTTTTGTATGACCCGGGAGCATTTTGGCGCCTATTGTGGAAAGTAGTATTTTTAAAAAAAAATCATGAGTTGGGCTTGAAGTGCATTTCCGTTTGAGGTTATGAGACTGTGAATAGCTCCGTATGGCAATTCTGGAGTTGGGGGCGTAATCGGAAGTGAATTCGGACGTCCGTAGGTCATTTTGAAGTCATTTGGCTAAAGATAGAAATTGAAGGTTTGAGAAGTTTGACCGGAAGTGGACTTTTTGATATCGGGGTCAAAATCTAATTTCGAAAGTTGGAGTAGGTCTGTAATATCAAATATCACTTGTGCACAAAATTTGAGGTCAATCGAACGTGATTTGATAGGTTTAAACATCGAAAATAGAAGTTTGAAATTGATAGCATCACTGATAAGGATGGAGTTTTGGACGCTCCAAGAAGGCCACTTATAAGATCTCAAGCTAAAGAATTGAAGATTAAGGTTGCTGGACTTCAATATCAAATAAAGAAGCTTCTAACTATAGGGGAAGTGCTCAAGCCCAAAGGAGAAGAATTGTCTAAGTTTTACAATTATTTGGTGGCTCAAATTGAAGTAAAAGAGGAGGAATATTGGGTCACCCAAATCAGCCCTTGAATTACACCAAATGGGCTCAAAATGAGCTTAAAAGAGGACCAAATGGAGGTGTTACAAAAGGATCCCAATTGGAGTCCAAACCAATTGCTCAAATTAGTTGTTTTAAAGCCCAAATCTTCCACAAAGGGTCTTGGCCGCCCCTCCATTTAATATTGATGGCTATTGTGACCCCTAAATGACCCCTACCTAATTTAGATGACTTTATAGCAACCCCCTACATTATTTTAAGGTTTTGTTACTCCTATAAATAAGGAGTTCTTCTCATTCATAAGACACAACATTCTTGATTAAGTATATCATATTTTGAGAGTTCTTTTGAACCTTTGTTACTTGTGCTTTGAGATTTATCTTTCAACCTTTACTAGTTCATAGTTCAAGGTAGTAAGATTTCTCTTTTATGATATCTTTGATTCCTTTGTGATATTCTTATAAGGCGATTAATACTAGTTATAAATTGTTGTCTCAAGTTACTCGTAAAGTCGTCAAGATCCGAATCTATTGTTTTGATTAGCTTTTTAAGTAAAGGCGTTTTATTTCTTCTATAAATCAAGACGTTGTTACTTTGATCTACTCAAGGCTATAGAACTTGCGTTCTTGGAAGTTTTTGGAATTCTTTCCTTGAATTTTTCCCATATCCTTTATTTTCATCTGTTTAATTCTAGTTGTTCAATTCCTTGTTGTTATTGCTTCCGCGTTTACTTCTCAAATTCTTACTCTAGTTTGGACTCCCGACCTAGTTGTTATCAAGTAGTATCAGAGCGGTTCTATCAAGATTTCGTTCTTGATAATTCTTGGGATATCTTGAATACTAAGAGCAAAGAAAAAAAAAAGAAAAACAAAAAAAAAATGAAAATCAGTTTAAAACAAAAATAGTACAATTGCTTGATCTCCAGGATATTTCTTTTGTATCTAAGTTGTTTCAAAAAAATTAACAAAGAAAACAAGAAAATGGGATCCTTGATTTTCTTACTCTTTGTAATCTGCATATTTATATTCTGTCCTTTTTGTTCGTGTTTTGTTTCAACCGAGCCTAAAAGTTCTAGGATTTGGTTCTTTTTTTTTGTTCCCAAAAAAAATCTGAGTTTTACTACTGAGAACTTCATACAAGTTGGGTTTAACTATAAATCTATAAAGTATTTTGTTCAAAGGTTATTCCGAGAGAAAAAAAAAAGAAGCTAATTTGTGTGATACATTTTATTTTTAAAGATGTCACATACAGGTAGTAATGATGAACGAAGGGTTCTCCAAGAAGCTGAAATCAAAGCAAGAAATGATTTTACCTTGCAAGCCATGCATCAACAATTTGAAAGGTTGAATCTGCAACTCCAAGAAATGAGGGATACCATTGCTGATCAAAATGATACAATAGCTGAACTTAGGAGGGAAAATAATGTTAGGCCACAAGCTAGAAGAAATGTACCCCATGCTCCTATTGTAAATCAAGAAAACCTTATAGATGATTTTAATGATATTGATTTTGATAGAGTGGGAAGAGATAGGAGGGGACAAAGAGGCAGAGTAGAAGACGATAATATAAGTAGTATAAAGATGAAGATGCCATCTTTCAAGGGAACAAGGGATCCAGACTTGTATCTTGATTGGGAGAGAAAGGTTGAAGCCATCGTTGAGTGTCACAACTACTCTGAAGGTAAGAAGGTTAAACTTGATGTTGTTGAGTTTTCTGACTATGCTTCTATTTGGTGGAAAAATCTTACTACGGATAGATTGCAAGAAGGACAAGCACCAATTGCTACTTGGGCTGAGATGAAGAGGGTGATGGGGAAGAGATTCATACCATCACACTTTCAAAGAGAGCTACAACAACATCTTCAAACATTGAAGCAAGGGTCCATGTCTGTGGATGAGTACTTTAAGGCTATAGATATGGCTATGATCCAAGCTAATTGTGTGGAGGAAGAAGAGGCAACAATGGCTAGGTTTTTATATGGTTTAAATAAGGAAATAGTTGATGTAGTAGAATTACAACAATATGTAACAATACATGAGTTAGTTGATTTGTCTATAATGGTAGAAAATCAAAATAAAAGAAAGCAATCTAGCTCGTGGAAAGGTAGGACAAGCACCATGTCCAAGAATCCATGGCCAAATCATGAGATGAAGAGTTCTTCTAGACCTCAAGAAGACAAGAGAAAAGGTAAATTTGAGAACAAAGAGGGAGGTAAAACCTTTAATCCTAAACCTTTTACACCTTCTAGTTCTATTCAATGTCACAAATGTAAAGGAAGAGGAAATATGATGCATGAATGTCCAAGTAGAAGAAACATCATTCTAAAAGAAGATGGAGGATATGAGAGTGAAAAAAGTGAGGAAGAAGAAAAGGGAGACGTGAGTGATGAAGATGATATTGAACTACCTAATGATGGAATGGTTGGGGTAGTTAGGAGGATTATGACTATCAATTTGGGAAGCAATAGTGAAGCATAAAGAGAGAATATATTCCATACTAGGTGTGGGATAAAGGGAAAAACTTGCTCTATGATCATTGATAGTGGTAGTTGTGCTAATGTGGTTAGTNGGATGATATTCTTTGTGACATAATACCTATGCACTTGTCATATATTACTGGGTCGTCCTTGGCAGTATGACAGGAATGTTTTTCATGATGGGAGAAAGAATAGATATTCTCTTGAACTAAATGGTAGGAAATTTACTCTTGCACCTTTATCTCCTTCTCAAGTGTTTGAGGATCAGAAGAGATTAAGGAAAACAATGGAAAAACCAAGGGGAGGGATAAAAAGTGAGCTTGAGGAAAAAGAAAAGAAAGGAGGCCAAGAATTAGAAAAAAAAAAGATGGCCGAGAGAAAGAGAGAGGGGGCAGCAATTTGAGAGAAGAGATAAAAAGAGGTTCAAATGAAAAAATAGACAGTCTTGGTGAGAGGAAAGAGGCTAAGGAAAGAAAAAAAAGAGTTCCTATATAAAAGCCAAAGAGTGTTTAAATGCAAGAAAAGAGGGGCTGCCCATAATACTACTTACTTACAAAGAGGCTTTGATTAATTCTGAGTTTCTAACTTCTTCTTTGCCAAGTAGTATTTCTTCTCTTTTGGATTTTGAAGATGTCTTTCCAGAAGATATTCCTAATGGATTGCCACCTTTACGTGGCATTGAGCATCAAATTGATTTTGTGCCTGGATCACAAATCCCAAATAGGCCAGCCTATAGCAATAATCGAGAAGAGACAAAAGAACTTCAAAGCCAAGTTGATGAGTTTCTTGAGAAAGGCTTTATGAGAGAGAGCATGAGCCCTTGCTCTGTTCCCGTCCTATTGGTACCCAAAAGGATGGAACTTGGAGGATGTGTGTGGATTGTAGGGCAATCAACAAGATTACGGTAAAGTATCGCCACCCCATTCCTCGTCTTGATGACATGTTGGATCAATTACATGGATCCAAAATCTATTCTAAAATTGATCTAAAAAGTGGTTACCATCAGATTCGAATGAATCCTGGAGATGAATGGAAAACTGCTTTTAAGACCAAATATGAGCTTTATGAGCGGTTAGTTATGCCTTTCGGCTTGACTATTGCACCTAGCACTTTCATGAGATTAATGAGTCATGTTTTTAAGGATTTTCATGGAAAATTTGTTGTGGTGTACTTCGATGATATCTTGGTCTTTTCTAATGCTTTAGAAGAGCATGTAGAACACCTAAAACAAGTTTTTGAAGTTCTTAGAAAGCAGTTTTTATTTTCTAATCTTAAAAAGTGTACTTCTTATGTGGATCGTGTGATTTTCTTGGGTTTTGTAGTTAGTTCTAAAGGATTTGAAGTTGATGAAGAGAAAATCAAAGCAATTAAAGAATAGCCTAAACCTAAGAGTGTAACTGAATTTAGGAGTTTTCATGGACTTGCTAGTTTTTATAGGAGGTTTGTGAGAGACTTTAGCACCATTGCTTCTCCTTTAACTGAAGTTATTAAAAATGATAAGATTTTTAAATGGGGAAAAGAACAAGATGATGCTTTTCTCTTGTTGAAAGAAAAGTTATGTTCTGCTCCGTTGTTACAATTGCCTGATTTTTCTAAATCTTTTGAAATTGAATGTGATGCTTCTGGCAAAGGAATAAGTGTTGTTTTGATGTAAGATTCTAAACCTATTGCCTACTTTAGTGAGAAGTTAAGTGGAGCCACATTGAACTATTCCACTTTTGACAAAGATCTCTATGTTTTGGTAAGGGCTTTAGCCACATGGCAACATTACTTATGGCCAAGAGATTTTGTCATTAAAACTGACCATGAATCCTTGAAATACTTGAAGAGTCAAGGTAAGCTTAGTAGAAGGCATGCTAAGTGGGTTGAATTCATTGAAACTTTTCCTTATGTAATTTCTTACAAACAAGGGAAAGAGAATGTTGTTGCTGATGCACTTTCAAGAAGGTATGTCTTAGTTTCTACCCTCACTTCTAAATTGATGGGTTTTGATCAAATCAAGGAACTTTATGCTAATGATGTTGATTTTGGCAAAACTTTTGCAAATTGTAGGTTGGGTCCTTTTGATAGGTTTAAATTACAAGATAGGTTTCTCTTTAAGGAAAATAAGTTGTGTATCCCTAATTGCTCTTTACGTGAAGTATTTGTAAATGGAGCACATTATATAGGGCATATAGGACACTTTGGGGTCCCAAAGACATTAGACATACTTGCTAAAAATTTCTTTTGGCCTGGAATGAGAAAAGATGTTGAAAGAATGTGCACACAGTGTTTGGAATGTAAACAAGCTAAATCTAAAGTGTTACCACATGGTCTTTACACACGATTATTTGTTCCTACTTCACCTTGGATTGATATTTCTATGGATTTTGTGTTAGGTTTGCCTAGAACAATGTATGGTAAGGATAGAATATTTGTTGTGGTAGATAGGTTCTCCAAAATGGCTCGTTTTATTCCTTGTTTAAAGACTAATGATGCTTCACATGTTGCTAATCTTTTTGTAAAAGAGGTTTTCAAATTGCATGGTATACCTAGAACGATTGTTAGTGATAGGGATGCTAAATTTTTGAGTCACTTCTGGCGTGTATTTTTGGGGAAGTTAGGCACTAAATTGTTGTTTTCCATTTCTTGTCACGGACAAACTGATGGACAAACTGAAGTAGTTAATAGAACCTTAGGAAACATGTTGAGGGCTATTTTGAAAGGTAAATTAACTTCCTGGGAAGATCACTTACCTATGATTGAATTTGCTTACAATAGAACAATCCATTCTTCTACAGGTATGTCTTCTTTTGAGGTTGTTTATGGCTTTAATCCCTTTACTCCACTTGATTTATTACCATTACCTACTAATGATATTGCTAATCTTGATAGTAGGACAAAGGCTGAGATGATAAATTCATGAGCAAACAAGGCTTGCAATTGAGAAGATAAATGAGCAAACTGCCTTGAGAAAGAATAAGGGTCGAAAACAAGTTATTTTTAAACCTGGAGATTTAGTTTGGGTTCACTTTAGAAAGGAAAGATTTTCTTCCAAAAGGAAGTCAAAGTTGCATCCTAGAGGAGATGACCCCTTTCAAGTCCTTGAAAGGATTGGAGACAATGCTTACAAGCTGGACCTTCCTGGTGAGTTTCAAGTAAGCGCTACATTCAATGTTACTGACTTGTCTTTGTTTGATGTAGGATCAAATTCGGGGATGAATTCTTTTCAGGAAGAGGGGAATGATAGCATCACTGAGAAGGATGAAGTTTTGGACGCTCCAAGAAGGCCATTTACAAGATCTCAAGCTAAAGAATTGAAGACTAAGGTTGCTGGAATTCAATATCAAATAAAGAAGCTTCTAACTATAGAGGAAGTTCCCAAGCCCAAAGGAGAAGAATTATCTAAGTTTTACAATTATTTGGTGGCTCAAATTGAAGTAAAAGAGGAGGAAGATTGGGTCACCCGAATCAGCCCTTGAAGTACACCAAATGGGCTCAAAATGAGCTTAAAAAAGGACCAAATGTAGGTGTTACAAAAGAAGCCCAATTGGAGTCCAAACCAATGGCCCAAACTAGTTGTTTTAAGGCCCAAATCTGCCCCAAAGGTCTTGGCCGCCCCTCCATTTAATATTGATGGCTATTGTGACCCCTAAATGCCCCTACCTAATTTAGATGACTTTATAGCAACCCCCTACATTATTTTAATGTTTTGTTACTACTATAAATAAGGAGTTATTCTCATTCATAAGACACAACATTATTGATTAAGTATATCATACTTTGATAGTTCTTTTGAACCTTTGTTACTTGTTCTTTGAGATTTATCTTTCAACCTTTACTAGTTCATAGTTCAAGGTAGTAAGATTTCTCTTTTATGATATCTTTGATTCCTTTGTGGTATTCTTAGAAGGAGATTAATACTAGTTATTAATTATTGTCTCAAGTTACTCGTAAAGCGGTCAAGATCCGAATCTATTATTTTGATTAGCTTTTTAAGTAAAGGCATTTGATTTCTTCCATAAATCAAGACGTTATTACTTTGATCTTGTCAAGGCTATAGAACTTGCGTTCTTGGAAGTTCTTGGAATTCTTTCCTTGAATTTTTCCCATATCCTTTATTTTCATATGTTTAATTCTAGTTATTCAATTCTTTATTGTTATTGCTTCCGCATTTACTTCTCAAATTCTTACTCTAGTTTGGATTCCCGACCTAGTTGTTATCAGAATTTTAAAGTTCATTAAGTTTGGATTGGAGGGCGATTCATGATTTTAGCATTATTTGATGTGATTTGAGGCCTCGAGCAAGTCCATAATGTGTTTTGGGACTGGCTGGTATGATTGGTTGGGGTCCTGGGGGCCTCGGGTGGATTCTGGGTGGTTAACAGATCGAAAATGGGATTTTTGGAAGGTTGAGGTTTGTTGGTTGCTGTCATAACCGCACCTGCGGTTTTTGGACCGCAGATGCGGGGCCGCATATGTGGCACTTCAACCGCAGAAGCGGTTTTGGGCTAGAAGAGAAGGGACCGCAGATGCGATCATATTGTCGCAGATGCAGGACCGCACCTACGGTAGAGGGGTCGTAGAAGCGGAAGAAGGGCAGCTGGAGAGAACCGTAGATGCGGTCAATATTTCGTAGAAGCGGGACCGCATCTGTGGAAGGGTTGTCGCAGAAGCGAAAGGGGCGGCCTAGGGAGGACCGCAAATGCGGCATTTTAACCGCACCTGCAGAACCATAGAAGCGGTCAAGGGACCGCATGTGCGGAAATAGCTGAGGCAGTGAGGTCTTTTAAAATTCAGGGTTGGGTTCATTTCAACCCCATTTTTCTTCCATTGGAGCTGATGGGGAGTAACTTTGAGGTGCCATTTTTGTCACTCGTCATGAGGTTAGTAATTTATGCTAGCTTTGAGTTAAATATAAAGTTTATACATGGATTTAGGCAAGGAAATTATGGAAAATTGAGGTTTTTGTGGAAAACCTAGAAATTGACATTTCTTGGAATTTGACCACGATATTGAGTATGGAATTTAGTGAAAATTATATATTTGAGTTCCTAAGGTCATGGGTAATCTTTATCTTTGAAAATTTCAAATTCCGGGCACGTGGGCCCGAGGGTGTTTTGGTCAACTTTTCGATCGGAGTTAGGAATTTCTATAAATTAGATTGTAATGAATATTTGAGCATATATTAATGGATTTGCGTAACCGTTGGCTAGTTTTGGAGCATTGTGCATCAATTAGAGTCTTCAGAAGGGCGTGGAATGCTGGTTATGGATCTTTGGAGCGAGGTGAGTCTCCCTTCTAACCTTGTAAGAGGGAATTGTCCCCATAGGTGAAATAATTGATTATGTTCTCCAATTTGTGGGGGCTACGTACGCACGAGGTGACGAGAGTCCGTACGTAGCTACTATCATGCTATTGTCCGGGTAGTCTAGGACCCAAAAAGTATGCTATACTTGGATTAATTACAAACTTATTGACGACTTGAATTGCTTAAATTACCTTGGATTAGTAAATGAATTTAAAAAAAAAAAGATTAAGCTTCGATTTCTTAAATTGTTAAAAGAGGACTGGCTTTTAATTGGACAAATGTTCCCAGATAAATCCCTAATTGGTTATTTGAGCATGTATATTTTTATGTGAACCTACGTCGCATGATTGATTCGCGAGCAGGGTGATAGTTTATTTTATGTTGACCGCGTCGCATGGATAGTTCGGGAGCGGCATAATAGATGCATCTATGGTTCGAGCCGTTTGACCCTCGGTAGTGCACAATTTACATTTCTGTTGGAGCGTGCCATCAACCTCGGCATAATTTGCGCATGATATATATTGTTGCCTGAGAATTTTAAATGTTGATATTGCCTTTCATGGTTTGAGATAAATTGATAAGATAATGAAAAGTAAACCTTGAAAATCCTTTATTATTTGTTAAAGGTGTTTACCTGTTTCCCGACTTCGTGAGTTAGAACTACTATATAAATCCACGTTTTTCTCACATTTTTAGTATATTATTATTTGACCTCTAGCAAGTGTTGAAGTCGACCTCTCATCTCTACTTCTTCAAGATTAGACGGGATACTCATTGAGTATACGTTGTTTACGTACTCATACTGCACTTCTATGCATTTTTGTTGCAGATGTATATACAATTCTAGCGGCCTACTAGGCGTAGCAGCACGGATTATTCTGGGACTAGGTGAGCTGCATTATTCGAGACGGTCGCATCTAGTACAGTCCCTTCTAGTATACTGTATTTACTTCATGTTCACTGTATTCCGGACAGATGTTGTATGTTATTTCCTTGTCAGTAGATGCTCATGCACTTGTGACACCGGGTTCTGGGAGGATTTTTAGATTATTAAATGTTAAGTCCATTAAAGATTTCCCTGTTGTTTCCATAAATTTTATTATTTGTTATTTAATTTTATCACGTCCAACTATGCCTTCTAAAAAGGATAATGCGGTCGCTGCAAATATAATCTGATTTACAAGTCCGGAGTCGAATCCTACAGAGAATTAACCTATCAATTACTTTTGTTGGAATCACTAAATTCTTTATAATCAACTTCCTCAAATGTTGTAAACAATAGTTGATGGTATTTCTACTAACTAAGATTGAAAGTAAATAAATAAACAGATGTAAACTAAATATGCTTGGGTTGTAAATAATAATGAGAAGGTTCTAAGGTAGTGATTTTCCCTATTGATGGAATCCCTTCCGGTTATGTTTCATTTAGATTAACCAAAATATCTCTATCAATCATGAGAACTCTTTTTACCGTGAATCTCTCCCAAGTAATCGCGATAATTTACTAGACGCACTCTCCCGAGTTACGCTAGCTGACGTTGTTTATTACAGCTCACTTTAGATTACATCGAAGGCTTCATTATCCCTAATCCTGCCTTTAAACCCGCAATTATAGATCCCTCTTATACTTTGGGAGTGGTGTTGTTCAATAATTACCTAAATATGCACTCTTTCCCGAGTTATGCATACTAAATAGGCACAGCTAATTGAGGATCCTGTCAATTAACTACAATAAATACGTAATTGAACAAATAGAGATTAATCGGCAAACTATATGAACATAATCAAGAAGTTCATCCTTCAATAGGTTCCGTCAAAACCTTAGACTAAAGTATTTAGCTACTCATAACAACTTGAAGATAAACTACGAAAATATTCATCATGTAAAATATCAAGAAAAAGAAAAAATAAAGAACTATGATGTTTTGGGTGATCTCTCACACTTGTGTTTCTTTCCCAAAGTACTCTCCAAAATAAATTTGCCCTAATATGGCCGAATTCCTACTTTTTATAAGGGTTTTACACCAAGTTTTCCTGACTTGACACTTTAGTCCCTGGCTTTTTCGCGTTCTGCCACGGTCCTACCGCGGTAATGCCAGGACCGCGGCCAAATAGGTCCTCCGAATCTGCAGCTCTGCTCTGCCGCAGTCCTACCGCGGTTATGGTCTGACTGCAGCAAGCCAAGTTTAGCTCTGCTTTTGTCTCTTCACTTGGTGAATTTCATGGGCATTGTTTGATTGGCCTCCTTTTCTCCGTAATTGATTCCAAACTTGCTCTATCGACTTCTTTCGTTGGATATAGTCTGCAAAGCATGAAAAGCACTAATCAAAGCATTTGGTTATCACTTTTTACCACAAAGCTATACAAAAAATGTGATTCTTTAGGGTCCAATTATAGTCTAATTCACCTATTATCATAAATGCGTAAAGAAAAAAAATGACTTTTGACAATACAAAAACGGAAATTTAATTGAGTATTTTGGTTGGCTTGCTTGACAGTGGTGTCTGATGCCACCAAGACCCTTAGTGGAATTTGGGTCGTGACTTTGTTGTCCAAACATGAATAGGATTATAGGTATACTTGATCCAAAAAGAAGTATGTCTATGTCTGACAAATAATTACTAATAGGATTAAGAAGGAATTTAGGATCCAAAAGGTTATATGTTTACATGGTTACGTGTTCCTAATAAAGGTAATTGGTATTCCTAAAGGTAATTGGTTTACATGGCTAACATATAGTATACATATATGTCCTAAAACTAATAGGATTATAAGGCTAATATCTAGAATTTCGATTATGTCCTTTTATTGTGAGTTATTATGTTAATATTAAAAGGTTATTTTTGTAATCCAACATTGTATTCATGCTTTTATAATAAATATAGAAATATAGATATAGATAGATAGATAAATAGTTTGATATATGGTATATGAATGAAAAAATTCCGAAAAAATTCCTTGAGTACATACGGAGACACTTAAAGTTGGCACCATTTTTTATTTAGACACGTAAACTTAGGGGTGTTTCTATTGAGCACTTATACTACACTAAACACATTCCAATTAGGCATTTTTTTGACAATTAGCCAAACTTTCAAAGTGTGTGCAATGCACTCGTGGGTGACGTGGCGAATGACAAATAAAAAAGGATATATATCATTTTGAGTTAAAAAAAAACTATTTTAAAATCTATTTAGTAAACAAAATAAAATAACATTCTCAAAAAGAAATAAAAAACTTAATTTATATCCGATCAGAAAATGATACATCATTGACAAAAGAAAAGATAAAAAAAGGATACATTGGTATTCTTAAAATTATTGTTCTTGGTGTTCTTCGCTATCTTCATATCTATTCTTGTTCCAACCACGATTTTAATCCAAAATTTCAAGAGAAACTCTTCCAAACTTGTTATAACTTCAACTAAAGATTCACTGCCAAGACTCGAAGACAACCCCAATATTAATTTCTCAATTTTTCATCAAATCAAGTAACCCATTTTAAACCTTCAACCTTTGTAAAGACCACATTAATGATGTTTCGATTTTATTTTTTAAAACATGAAAATTATAACATTCATTTCTTTGATGGGTGAAAATCATTTAGTACTGCCAAAATTCTGAGCAATAATTCTTACTAAGACAAAGCCCTTGGATATTCATAAACGAAAAACCAACAAAACGAAAACTCTTAACTATAGACCCCCACATCCCCCTATCGATCTTCTTCTTCTTCATAGAAGAAGCAGCCTTTTGGAGAGCTGGTTCTTAACCAAAAAAAACATAAGACCTTCAGATATATACACCCTTATTAGATTCGCCTCCTTTCCATAAATAAAAGCATAAGCTTCTCTTCTTCTTGACCTATTTTCTGAATCTCTAAAAAATTGCCGGAAACACACAATCACGCACACACCCATAAACCGTTTCATCCTCAAGTATCCAGCCACAACATGCAGAGAAGAACGAGTGACGGGATGGGGAAGTGAGCGACAAAAGAACAAAGGGACAGAAATATTTTTTTGTTGTTCGAATAGCATTCAATTCCGTTAGTAACCATTTATCGGCACAGTTCACCATCACCGCCACCGGCAGACCCAGGGCGTTAGAGGATTTGGTGGTGAGGAGGGGAGAGCTTGGCGTCGGCTGGTTGTTTAGAGAAGGATTGGTTCAAACTTTCGAGCTAAATCAATGGTGGAGGCACAACAATGGTGAAAGTGGATGAGGCAACCGTGGAAATGGTAGTAGACATAAAGAAGAAGAAGGAAATAAAAAAGACAAAAATATAAAATAAAAAAAATCTGTTTTATGCGCTCTTCACGCGCCTATATTGGGTGAAACTCATTCTATGTGCCAACTCAGCAAAAAGTGTCCAATTGGAACGAAGTTCATGTAATGTACGTGCTCATTAGGAACACCACTAAGTTCAGGTGTTTAAATGAAAAATTGTGTCAACTTTAAGTGTCTCCTTATGTATTCAGCCTAGAATTAATTACTGAAATGGTCACTCAACTATCTCAAATTATCTGTTAAAGTTATTTTTCTTTTGTTTGTAATAACAAAGTCATTGAACTATATATGCACTCAGAAGGTCACTCAACTAAATTATCTAAATTTTGAATTGCCAAATACATATTTTACCCTCTAAATTATAAATATTTTACCCTATTTCCCAATAATACCCACTTGATTTAAGTTCAGTTTTTATAATCTGAAATTCAAAGCTCACTTCTTCATGTTTGCAACAATGGTAATTTTCAGATAGTATTTTAATTTACTCTATGAAATCTTATATTATACGAATTGCTGGATGAAGAGAACAAGTTTTTTCAGAAGAAAAAAAACCCACCTAATTTAAACTTATTTTTCATATTCGAACTTCAAACTCATTACCAATCTTACAATGATATTAATTTTAGGCTGAATACATATGGAGATACTTAAAGTTAACACTATTTTTCATTTAAACACCTGAACTTAGTGGTGTTCCTAATGAGCACGTACATTACATGAACTTCATTCCAATTGGACACTTTTTGCTGAGTTGGCACATAGAGTGAGTTTCACCCAATATAGGCGCGTGAAGAGCGCATAAAATAGATTTTTTTTATTTTTATATTTTTGTCTTTTTTATTTCCTTCTTCTTCTTTATGTCTACTACCATTTCCACGGTTGCCTCATCCACTTTAACCATTGTTGTGCCTCCACCATTGATTTAGCTCAAAAGTTTGAACCAATCCTTCTCCAAACAACCAGCCGACGCCAAGCTCTCCCCTCCTCACCACCAAATCCTCTACCGCCCTAGGTCTGCCGATGGCGGCAATGGTGAACTGTGCCGATAAATGGTTGCTAACGGAATTGAACGCTACTCGAATAGCAACAAAACATTTCTGTCCCTTTGTTCTTTTGTCGCTCACTTTCCCATCCCGTCACTCGTTCTTCTCTGCAGGTTGTGGCTGGATACTTGAGGATGAAACGGTTTATGGGGTGTGCGTGATTGTGTGTTTCCGGCAATTTTTTAGAGATTCAGAAAATAGGTCAAGAAGAAGAGAAGCTTATGCTTTTATTTATGGAAAGGAGGCGAATCTGATAAGGGTGTATATATTTGAAGGTCTTCTATTTTTTGGTTAAGAACCAGCTCTCCAAAAGGCTGCTTCTTCTATGAAGAAGAAGAAGAAGATCGATAGGGGGATGCGGGGTCTATAGTTAAGAGTTCTTGTTTTGTTGGTTTTTCGTTTCTGAATATCCAAGGGCTTTGTCTTAGTAAGAATTATTGCTCAGAATTTTGGCAGTACTAAATGGCTTTCACCCATCAAAGAAATGAATGTTATAATTTTCATGATTTAAAAAAAAATCGAAACATCATTAATGGGGTCTTTACAAAGCTTGAAGGTTTAAAATGGGTTACTTGATTTGATGAAAAATTGAGAAATTAATATTGGGGTTGTCTTGAAGTCTTGGCAGTGAATCTTTAGTTGAAGTTATAACAAGTTTGGAGGAGTTTCTCTTGAAATTTTAGATTAAAATCGTGGTTGGAACAAGAATAGATATGAAGATAGCGAAGAACACCAAGAACAATGATTTTAAGAACACCAATGTGTCCTTTTTTTGTCTTTTTTTTGTCAATGATGTGTCATTTTCTGATTGGATATAAATTAAGTTTTTTATTTCTTTTTGAGAATGTTATTTTATTTTGTTTACTAAATAGATTTAAAATAATTTTTTTTTAACTCAAAATGATATATATCCTTTTTTATTTGTCATTCGCCACGTCACCCGCGAGTGCATTGCACACTCTTTGAAAGTTTGGCTAATTGTCAAAAAAGTGCCTAATTGGAACATGTTTAGTGTAGTATAAGTGCTCAATAGAAACACCCCTAAGTTTAAGTGTCTAAATGAAAAATGGTGTCAACTTTAAGTGTCTCCATATGTATTCAGCCTTAATTATAATATATTTGTACTTCATGCATAAATGCGTGAGTTCAGTCTGGTACGTGACCTCCAAATTTGTTTTTTCTCCAATTTTTCTTGTCATTAATTCCTAATAAATATATCTGAAATTTTGTCTTAGCAAGCCAAACTTCATATGTATATGTCGGATGTTTGCTTGCATAATCATAATACCAAAAACAACAACAATAATAATATATTTAGTATAATCTCATAAGTGGGGATATGAGAAGAGTAGTGTGTAGCAAACTTTACCGCTACCTTATAAAGATAAAGAGGTTATTTCTGATTGACCCTCGGCTCAACGAAAGCATGATCATAACACAATCACGATACCAAACATCAATCAAAATTTATAAATTTAAATATGGATATTTGCAATTTCAATCCAGTTATTTCCGAAGTGGCTAGATTTATAAAATTTATAAATGTAGGTAATGGCTTAAATAAGGTTCCCGAAATCGGCTATCGGGTTAAAATAGTACGTCTAACCAGTTTTCGGACTATTCATTCAAAAAATAGCCAGCGTTTGTCAAGTCATTGAAAAATAGCTACTATTTTGCTCTAATAGAGACCGTCCATCATAATATAATGGAGTTCGGTGCACTTGTGTATGAACTTCTAGCATATTATGCTGGACTAGTATACTTTGCTGACTCCAGTATAATATATTGGAGTTCCAGTATACTTTGCCGAAACTACAGTATATTACTGGAGTTCCAGCAAAGTATATTGGAGTTCCAGTATACTTTGCTAGAACTACAGTATATCATACTGGAGTTCCAGCAAAGTATACTAAAACTTATACTGAAGTTCCAGTATATTATACTGGAATTCCGTTTATTATGCTGGAGTATTTTTTGAATTTTGAACAATATTTTCGTCCAAATTTATCTTTACATGAAAAGTGACTAAGGCCCCGTTTGGCCATACATTTTGGCACCATTTTTTCAAATCTTTTTTGAAAACATTGTTTGTTCATAGATTAATGATCCATTTTTGAAATTATATTTCAAGTTCCCAAAATCTAGTTTAGTGTAAATTTTGGGTGAAACTTGTTCTCCAACTCACAAAACTTCAAATTTTGTTTCAAATAAAATGCATGTCCAAACATAATTTCAACTTTCAAAAATTATTTTTCAAAAATTATTTTTTCAAGTTTCAACTAAATTTATGTCCAAACGCTAGCTAAATTTCGATAACTTTCGAAAATGTGGCTATTTTTAAATTACCACTTGTAAATCTCTCCATTTTTTAATTTCTCCCGGCTATCTCGGGAGAAATTAAAAAATAGCCAGATTTACCACTGGTCGTTGAAAAATAATCAAGTTTCAAAAGTCATCGAAATTTAGCCACTTTAAATTTGAGAGAAAACAATGTTCAAAATCCGGAAAAATAAGCCCGCAAATTTTACGGGAGTTCTAGCATAAGTATGCTTGAATTCCCGTAAATTTTACGGGAGTTCCAGGATAACTATGCTGGAACTCCCGCAAATTTTACGGGAGTTCTAGTAAGTATAATTGTTCAGTATAATATACTGAAGTTTGGAGCACTGGTATTCCAGTCTCCCGTAAATTTTACAGGAGTTAGCAAAGTATACCGGTCCAGCATAATATGCTGGAGTTCGTACACAAATACACCAGAACTCCCGTATATTATACTGGACTGGTCCCTATTGCAGTAAAATAGTGGCTATTTTTTATTTACTTAGTAAACGCTAATTATTTTTTATTAACCAGTATGAAAACTGGCTATACCATGATATTTTAACGGCTATCTCTGCACTTGCCCCCCTTGCGAAGCCCAAACACGAAAATTAAAAGAACTAGACACGGTAACACGTGGCTGTTTGCTATTGGTGGAAATATGTTGGACTCGTCTCTTATTGGTTACTTAGCATTAAAACCACGTCGCAGTTTAATTCACTCTTTAGATTTCATTTTTCAACCGTCGGGCCCCAGTCACCGGGTTCAGCTCAGCAAAAATTCACAGAGACGACAGTTAATCCTGTTGAATCTCTCATAGAACAAATTCCAAACTGAAAAAAGCACATTCCTGATTGTTCGATTTCTTCGAGCAGTAGATCTGTTTACAAACCCTAGATTTTCTAGGGAATCAATCGATATGGCGCCGGGGAGATCAAAATTGTTCTTTTTATTGTGCTGTTTATCATACACTTTAATTGCCATTGCATCGTAAGCATTTTTTCAAATTTAATTTTACTATGTATTTGTTTGTTTATAATTTGGTGTGCGAAATGTGCTTTGTTTTCATTCTCTTGGAATTTGTTCAATGCGTTACAGGAAGAGTTATTATGACATATTGCAAGTTCCGAAAGGCGCTTCGGACGAACAGATCAAACGTGCCTATAGGAAGCTTGCTTTGAAGTATCATCCTGATAAAAACCCGGGAAATGAAGAGGCTAATAAGAAATTTGCAGAAATCAGTAATGGTATATCTCTTATAACTTATTAGAAGTTGTTGATTAGAGAAATTATTGAGTATTGCAATGGGAAATTCGTAAAGGCTGTACCAACTTGAAGATTAGATAGTAGAGATGAGTTTAACTGTGCAGTGTTTACACCATTAGGTTAATTCAATTGCAACAATAGGTAAATAACAAGCATGATATGGTAACTTGGAAAGCAGAAAAGTGACATGCTACAACTCAACTGGTAAAATTAGAGCAAATCCTATAGAGATATAAGTACTAGAGTATATTAGAGAACCCCTTGTGTTAGATTACCCTTAAGGGAATAGTATTGAAATATTATGGACCTAAATGGAGCATTTAGATAACGAGGATTTATACAACCAACCCCAACTAGTTTGTGATTGAGGCGTTGTTGTTGTTTATGCAATGAGATGCACTGATATACAGTGGATATAGGGTTTATGCAGTTTGAGATTGACTCATAGTTCTTGTTGTTGTATTTTTTTTTTTTAATATTGAATGCTTTATATATTTTAACATAATTAAATTAAATGGGTCCGTTTAGAGCAGAGTGGATGTAGAGGATTCGTATAGGAAAATAATTGATTCATACAGTATTTGTTGCAACTTTTTTTTTTTTTTTTGATAATGGGCGCTACTAGAAACTGAATAGATGATATTTTTAGAGTAATTTTCAAAAGAAATAATGGGTGCCTCTAGAGTTGTGTGAATATAGAGTTATAGACGATTCATATAGACCATCCCAACTAGTGGGGATTGAGGTGTTGTTATTGTTACTTATGTGGCTTGTTAGTTCTGTATTGTATAATTTTGAAAGATTAGTTTTCTGTGGTACTCATATTCCTGAGGGATTAACAGCTTATGAAGTGCTGTCGGATAATGAAAAGAGGAATATATACGACCGGTATGGAGAAGAAGGTCTTAAACAACATGCTGCCAGCGGAGGCAGAGGTTCAGGAATGAACATGCAAGACATATTTAGCCAGTAAGTTGATGCCCTTTATTCCATGTTTTCCCCAACTTCATTTGGTACTTTTTTTCTCTTTTGTCATTGTACCTAGTGCGCAGCAATTCGGAGTATAGAGGATTCATATAGACTCCAAACTATTTCTATGATTTAGGTAAAGTTGATTGATATTGATTTGACTTTGTATTGAGAAACTTGTCTACTTTTACAACTTAAGAAATAAACTATTATCTGTATTTTGCGTAAAGCTATAAGATATAAGTAGACATGAGGTGAGACAGTTCTAACTCATTCATCAGCTTTAATTGGCTAATCTCTAGCTGATTTTGGTAAAGCTATGTCAAAAGGATATTTTCCATTTAATTACTGACTCGTTATAAGTGTAACCTTAAGCTTTATGTATGCCGAACGGGTATTCTGCATTTTTTCTTTTAAATAGTATGTTTTTGGTTTAATTTACAGTTTATTCATCCACACTACCAAAGATTGGTTGGTATTCCTTACCTGGTACCTTATTCATACCCTGAGGTTAAAGACATCTACATAAACTTATTTCCCTCCGTTTAGCTGTCCAGTGAAATCTCTGCATAAGCATAACAAAGTTACCTCGGTTACTTGTAAGTTCATGTGAAGAATGTAGCGAAAGCCAATGGAATTTTATTTTTAATGGATATGAATGAATGAAGTGTGAATCAGTTTACGTTCAAGCTATATGATTTAAATATGGATAACAATCTTGGGTTGTTGACTACCTTCTCTCTTTACTCTTCTGTGATGGAACTTACTTTTGATTTTTCCTTTTGGGGCGTTTTGGTGAAGTAGGAGCCGTAGATAGATTTATTTTCAGTTAGCATTTCCAACAAATGGGAAATGCAAAGAAAATCTGGTATAAGCAAGCAGATAAATGATATAGAGCGGAATAAGATCTGGCTTAGGAAGCGTCTGAGGTAAAATGGCTTGCAGTGGAAGAAATGGCGGTTTACCTGCTAGCTAGTATAACGCTTGAGCTTAAAAAGAGTTTCTTAATGATACAGTGCCTTGAAGAAGTCATCTGGTACTGTGGAAGACAGTAAACCAGATCTGAAATGTATTAAGATAGTTGAGGGAGAAGAATTTCTTGGGTTTTCATATTAGCATTCCGTAGGAATAATCCTCACTGTCCGGGCTAGTTCAAGCTTGATATTTTCTGGGAAATTTGAGTTACAATCTGATAATTTCCTTTCTATTATTCAGTTTGAGAACTAAAAGTAAACTGAATTGGAGAGTTTGCCCCTTACCATTGTTATGAAATGGCAATCTTTCTTGCTAACAAAGCAGTAATTTGCAAGGTTTTTTGGCGGAGGTTCAATGGAAGAGGAAGAGAAAATTATCAAAGGAGATGATGTGATTGTTGATTTGGATGCAACATTGGAAGATTTATACATGGGGGGTTCCTTGAAGGTAATACCTTTACTCATTTTGTATATTAATGCTGATGCTTTCTCCTCAAGTTAGCATACAGACATTTTCTGTTGCGGTCTTTATCACTAATCTTTAACATGCTTGGATTAGTAAAATACACCTTTTATGGTTACTGTTATAAAAAGTCATTAAAAGCTCTAGGCGCATCCCTACTTCTCTGCAATTGATAGAACCTAATCTGAACTATATCATCCATGTTTTTATTAACAACTAATAATCAACCGAAGTTGAAAGAAGCCAGAAAATTTATTTCTCCCACATCTGGTCGAGATACGTCTTGTATATAAATTGTTACCTAGAAGGTGTGAAAGTACAAGTCCTTTTGGGCACAACCTTTATATTTATGTGATTTGACATAAATGTTTGAAATCCTAATGTTTGACAGTGCAAGTTCTTGCTTATTTTTGTTTTTGTGATACTGTGGGGGCGTCATGAAATGCTAACTTCACTAAAGGAGCGTTCAGTGACCAAATTATTTGTCTTTTTAGCCAGCTTATCTTTTCTGGTGACTTTGGCTTTTAGTAATTTTCCTACCTATGTTTTGGTGAATAAAACAGGTGTGGAGAGAGAAAAACGTTTTAAAGCCAGCCCCTGGTAAGAGGCGTTGCAACTGTCGCAATGAGGTGTATCACCGGCAAATTGGTCCGGGAATGTTCCAGCAGATGACAGAGCAGGTGTGGTTTATTGATCCTTGATGCAACTGATGTACATCATCATCCCTTTAGTTCAATCATCTGAACGTTGTTCAGAGAAATTAAAACTTAGTTTTGTGTGGTGTTTCATCTACTTTTAAAATATAGCATCTGAATTTTCTTAAACTCCGCAATTGTGCTCTTTAGGTCTGTGACAAATGCCCCAATGTGAAGTTCGAAAGGGAGGGCTATGAAATTACTGTAGATATCGAGAAAGGAATGCAAGATGGACAAGTAAGCTCTCGTCTAGAGTTCTTCACTTATATGCTTAATTTGGTTTAGTGATACTTAATTTGTTAGCAAACATTCCATTGCAATGAACTTTTTTAATTCAAACTTGACTGTACGCACTTTGACATACTTCCCGCTAGTATTGTCAGGAGCTTCATTATGATATACAGTGCAATTTGCTTTCTATGTTCTTCTGGCCAGCTTGACTTTTATGTTGCACTCTAGGCACTTGAGCCTTTTAGTGCTGAAACTACTAGTAAGTATTAGCCATTGCTAGATGGTGATATGAGATGCTCCTTACAGTCAACCTCGTTTCTGCAACTAATACTTAAGACTGGTAAATTTATTGTTGATCTGAAGTGCACCTCATGGTCATCCTAAAATGGCCTGGTGGCAGTACATCATAGACCTATTTTTGCAAGGGCTTGATCAACATAGCAGAATTAAAGGAAACATCAAGTAAGAGTTGATCAATTATCCGTTTCTTCTCTGCATAACTATGTGCAGCAAATGTAAAAGCAACTTATTCCTTTTATTATTGTCTTCTTAGAGCTTCTCTGATCCGTCTTTCTTATGAATTCTATTTCTCACTGTTTCAGTTTTTTTTTGCTAAATTGACCTGTATACACTTTTTTAGTATAAATCTCTAGCTATTTAACTATCAAAGGCCTTTCCAGCTATTGGGGTTCACATGTTTGGAATGATGGAATCATAAGCGCTTGTTTGGTGATACATGTTCTTTCATTCTAAAGAGGCTTCAACAATATAAATGTTACTGTTTCATAATTTTCAGTAACTTGTGGGCTTTGAGCAGCACTAATTTATTCGAAATGTTTTTTCTCTTGTCATGTCCTACTACACCAAAGCAGGAATATCAATAAACTACTTCTGATTGTTTATAGTCTTTCTCCTCTTATAAGTCTTTGGAACATTGTTTTGAAATAATAAGAAATTTCTTTTGACAGGAAGTAGTATTTTATGAGGATGGTGAGCCTAAGACAGATGGTGAACCTGGAGACTTGAAGGTTTGACTTTATCCCATGCTACAGAGAATGGTTTTTTGTTTTTATGTACAATTTGAGTGTGACTTATATTTTTCTTTATTATATCTTGGGACAGTTCCGCGTTCGCACAGCTCCTCATGACCGCTTCAAGAGGGAAGGGAATGACCTGCACACAACTGTTACTATTACCCTGGTAATATTTTCTATTCATTTACCAGAATAACTGATTATAAGCCCATTTATTCAACATCGTTTGGTTGAAATTGAAGTTATCAAACTCTGAAAGTTGTTGAAGGAGAGTTAAGGTAAGAAACTAGAATAACAAAATGCTGGGCATATTGGGTCTTAACATACATTGACCTTCTGGGAATAACAAAAATAAATGTGCTCTAATTCAAGCTTCTAAAAATTCCTGCAGAGGCACCTCGCTATATTTCCAGCCCTTGTGTTTTGTCTTTGTCCATCTCACCCTTAATTGCGCATGCTTGTGCAAGTCTCTGATATAGTATACATATAAGAATAATTGGGCTACTTATTTAATGGTGCTGCAGCGACAGTGTGTACAACTGTACAAGCCTCTTGTATGTGTTGTATCACTCTCCATGGATCATAAGTATCTAGTTTCATGGTGACTGGCACTGATGTCGAGCTCAATTAACCATTTGAATCCCTGCACAAAACTTTGTTCGTTAATATAAAGACTTTGTTAGATTGTAAATGATTTCTTTGAGTCTCAATGTGTTGAGACAAAACACTGACCAAATGATATTTCTGTTGGAACAACCCTCCGTGGAGGTGGTCCATGTTTTCAGATGAATACTTAAGACTTAGGTGGATGATGAAACTACACTGAGACTTTTCTAGCTCCTGGAAAAGAGATTGGAGCGTTTACTTAGTAAATTTCTTGAATGATGTGTGCACGCCTAATTTGAAATGTGTTGTAGTCTTATCTTCAGTTTGTTAGCAACCTTTCAATCTTCATTGGAGATAGAAACACAGTTAACTTTGTCCAAGCGGAGCAGAGGTGAATATACTCTTTATGCAGAGTAATCGGTGATAACCAAATGAAATATCACTAGAATTACTTGCATTATAACCTTAAAGGGGTCCAAGTTTTACTCAATATCCATTCAATATGATTGAAAAATCTAGTAATGCCACTTATCACTAACATCAGTCATTTAATTTATTTTGATATTCGATTCAACTTTTAACTTGATCTTAGAACTTTCTTTTTCTTTCATGCAGGTGCAAGCGCTGGTTGGTTTCGAAAAGACCGTTAAACATCTTGATGACCATTTAGTAGATATTGGCACAAAGGTAAATTCTTACCATGCAGTTCTAAGAGCGTTACAATTTCATATAGGTTACCCTATAATTTTGGTGATGAATGTATTCCTCATGTTTGTTATTCCTCAGGGGATCACTAAGCCAAAGGAAGTGAGGAAGATAAAAGGCGAAGGGATGCCACTGCATTTCAGTAACAAGAAAGGCGATTTGTATGTTAAATTTGAGGTTCTTTTCCCCACATCATTAACAGAGGACCAGAAGAAACAGATCAAGCAAATTCTTGTTTAGGATATACATCTTTTTTCTCCCTGCAACGAATTCAGAAGAATCAGGGGTTCACCTTATGTCAACCTTTACACTTATTCTTTTTTACCAACATTGCATTAATGTATGGGAACTTGCTGTAATCTTCCAGGCGTCCTCATCCTCCAATTTTCGGGGCCCTTATTGTGTCCTAGCATTTTTCCCCTGAGTCATTTGAGGTGTAGCTTAAGGCCATTTGAACTGACTAACAAGGATATGATTGAGCAGATTGGCAATGAATTTGCGGCATTGGGTAATTGACATTGTATTGGACCTTGATTATAGATAGATTGAAGTACGTACATTTGTTAGCACAATTTTATGAATGTCATTTACATGTACTATATATTTGGATGAGGGACTTGCAGATTAGCTGCTGCTTTATTTCGGAGTCTTCCCAATATGCTGTGATGTATATACTAAATTTGCAATACGTGTCTTTCATATACATTTATTATTTGATCATAGCTATGTGAGATTTATTCTCACTTTAATTTTTAACTGTCATGGTTAATGTGCTTGGTCTGGCATAAATACCAAGTGCGAGAACGTGTTTACCGTTTGATTCATTTGCAGCTATTCTCTGTTCCAATACCATATTCACTAACAACAGAACTGCAATGTACTAAATATTTGGATGGACTTGCAGAGTAGCTGCTGCATTATTTCGAACTCAATATGCTGTTATGTGTATACCAAATCGCAAGTCATATGTATTTCATACACATTTATTATGTGATTATAGCTGTGTAATATATATTCTCATTTTAATTGGTAATTGTCTTGATTAAGTTGCTTAGTTTGGCGTAAATACCAAGCGTGAGAAAGTGTTAAACCATTTGTTTCATTTGCAGCTATTCTCTGTTCTTAGGGGCGGTGCTAGAAGTCCAGGTGTGGTTTCGGCCAAACCTAGTTGGTTTTGCTCAAAGAATGTATTTGTGTTAAGAAATTCATAATTTTGAAACCATAAAATTGTTGTCGATCTGTAATTTCATAATCCATAAAGTTGAATTTGTGGCTTTGCCTTGCTTCTGATACCATATTCACTAACAATTGAACTGCTACTATGGCCTTGGCCTTTAATCTGTTCTACTTTGTGTACGGGTAAAACTGGGTAATGCGTATCCCGATTTCTCGGTGAGAAAACGGAAGAAGGGTTCGGATGCACGAGATTGTAATTGAGGTTAAAGACCCTTTGTATCGACATCTAGGAAGAGTGAACGATGTGCTTATCATCGAGTATGGTAAAACGACTCGCCCCGAGCCAAAAATGAGTTCTAAGACCTCGGGAAACACAGTGAACGGTTATACATGAGGGATAGAGGGTCGTGATATTCGCACGTATCACGTCGTGAATCTCACTCGATGTTGGTTATGGATAAGTAATTAACGAGAAAGGAAGATTTTTATCTTTTTAGATTTATACTAGGAGTAAAACTCTCCTACTATATAAATGGAAAGTTTTTCTTTTGTAACACACGAATAAAAGCAACACAAGTTTATTTTATGCCTTTTAGCTACTATTAAAGTTCTTGTTCACTTATCTTGTTCTTCATTCACGATCGAGCTCGAATTGGGTGTCCAATCGAGGACGAGGTCGTTGTTCATCCCAAGAGCAGGCTTGACCATAATATCACGATTGGTTTGATCACTTATTTTATCTTTACTTCATTTATCTAATATTCTTAATTATTTGTGTTGAATCAAACCACGTATCCTTAAAATCGCATACAAATTTAATTGTTATTCAATTTTAGGGTAAACCGTTTGGCGCCCACCGTGGGCCTAAGGATAATATTGGAGATTTAATACGAATCTCCATAACACACCCTATTTTATGCTTATTCTTTGAAATCTTAATTCAGGTCAAGTCAGCTCAGAAATTTCAAACTCTTAGTCTGCTCCCTTGAACGTTGAAGCTGAGTCTGTCCATCACGGCAAAAATAATAATTTTGTGCCTAGTAAGGAGGTGTCCCTGCCAATCCCAACAGTGTCCTGACTGTCGATCCAGTTGGTGTTAATGCGCAGGTATCAGCGTCAATTTCCAACTGACCCCGAAAATAGTGTTCGCGGAGGGACCCCGACCAACATCTCGAGAAGCACCAGAAGGCAAAGGCGACAAGTGGCGATAGTGCAACTGCAGAATCTAAGCCATGCCCCCAATAGGGTCGAGCCAGAATGATCCTGGGAAATCGCTCGAAGAGATGAGCAAATTATCAAGAGACCATGAGAAGCCGAGTCCGGGATAAATCTCGAGATGATGAAGATGCGGGAAGAGTAGACAAAACAGGTAGAGTCGGGTAAGAAAAAGATTGAGACTAATGACAAAAAGGTGGAAACTTACAACCCAGGGTCAATTAGCTCCCGATGGCACCCTCGATACTAAAAGGACCGGAGAAAATTTATCCAGAAGCCTTTTCCTCCAAGTATGGCATCAAAGCCGATCTCAAAGAGGTTTTGCATGCCCGACATCCCCAAATACAATGGGACCACATATCTAAATAAACATGTGACCTCGTATACATGCGAGATCAAGGCGAATGATTTGGAGGATGATGAGATTGAATTGCTGCCACTGAAAAAGTTCGGGGAAACTTTATCCAAGGGACCAATCATATGTATCATAACTTACCCCCAAATTCTATTGAATCGTTTCCTATGCTTAAAGATGCTTTCGTGAAGGCCCACGCTAGGGCCATCAAGGTCGAGTCTAGAAAGTCAGAGCTCTTCAAGGTCAAACAAAGGGATAACGAGATTCTCAGAGAGTTCGTGTTAAGATTACAGATGGAACGGATGGATCTATCACCAATTGATAATAGGTGAATTAGACTATAATTAGGCCCTAAAGAACCATATTTTTGTATAGCTTTATGGTAAAAAATGATAACCAAATGCTCTGATTAGTGTTTTTTTATGCTTTGCAGGCTTTATCCAATAAAAGAAGTCTGTGGAGTACTTTTGGGACCAATTATGGAGAAAAGGAGGCCAATCATACAATACCCATAAAGTGCACCAAGCGAAGGGACAAAACTAGAACTGAAGTTGGCCTGCCTCTGTCCGGGCATAACCGCAGTAGGACCGCAGAACATTGCTGCAGATTCAGAGGACCATTCTGGCCGCGATCCTGGCGTAACCGCGGTAGGACCGCGGCAGGATGCGTAAATTTCAGGGACCAAAATGTCAATTCAGGAAAACTTGTTGTAAAACCCTTATAAGATGTAGAAATTCGGCCACAATAGGGCAGACTTTTTTTTTTAGATTACTTTTGCAAGATACACAAGTGTGAGAGATCACCCAAAAATACCATAGTTCTTTATCTCTTCTTTTTCGTGCTATTTTCGATTATGAATATTTTCGTAGTTTATCCTTACGTTGTTATGAGTAGCTGAATACTTTAGTCTAAGGTTTTGATGGAACCTTTTGAAGGATGAACTTCTTGATTATGTTAATATAGTTTGCCAGTTAATCTCTATTTGTTCAACTACGTGTTTGTTGTAGTTAATTGACATGATCCTCAGTTAGCTGTGCCTATTTAATATGCATAACTTGGAAAAGAGTGCATATTTAGGTAATTATTGAACAATACCACTCCCAAAGTATAAGAGGGATCTATAACTGCGAGTTTAAAGGCGGGATTAGGGATAACGAAGCCTTGGATGCAATCTAAAGTGAGTTGTAATAAGCAAAGTCAGCTAGCATATCTCAGGAGAGTGCGTCTAGTAAATTATCGCGATTACTCGGGAGAGATTTACGGTAAAAAGAGTGCTCATGATTGATAGAGATGGTTTGGTGAATCTATATGAAACATAACCGGAAGGGATTCCATCAATAGGGGAAATCACTACCTTAGAACCTTCTCATTATTGTTTACAACCCAAGCATATTTAGTTTACAGCTGTTTATTTACTTTCAGTCTTAGTTATTAGAAATGCCATCAACTATTGTTTACAACGTTTGGGAAAGTTGATTATAAAGAATTTAGCGAGTCTAACAAAAGTAATTGATAGGTTAATTCTCTGTGTATTCGACTCTAGGCATAAATACTCAGGTTATATTTGCAACGTCCGCGTGTCCTTTTCTAAGGCATAGTTGGGCGTGATCAAATTTCGGCACCGTTGCCGGGGAATTAACGGTGTTATCAATTACAATTGAAAGAAGTACAAAAATTCTTAGTGTAGTCAGTTTCCTCTATACCCAATTTTTACATTGAAATTTTAACGGTTATTGACTTGGTTGCACAGGTGCATGCTGATAAGTTAGGATTTTAACATGATTATACCCTTACTTGCTATTGCTTTGGTTACAAATTGCCACAAAATAGTCCCAAAATGCTTACAAGTTGCGCTTGATTGCAGGTTTGAGCGACGAGATGACAAATGTCAAAGATTGGCTCAAAAAAGAGTGAAACCTGCCAAGTGTCAAAGACCAAGTGAAGTGAGGGACAGGAAGACCTAGCGCAGACTGCACTGATATGCCACGCGGTCGCGCTAAGAGATTCAAAGACTGGTTAAATCAAGGGGCAATCCGCGCGGCCGCGCTCCATTTCTACGCGGTCCGCGCCAGAAGGTTCAGAGACCTACAAGTGCGAGACAAAGTCCCATGCGGCTGCGCCACATTTCTACGCGGTCTGCGTGGATGAGATTCAGAGAGTTGGAGTTTTGGCCAAATCTAGCCACGCGGCCGCGCTGTATTTCTGCGCGGTCCGCGCCAGTTTTCCACCGCGGCCGCGCTACATTTATGCGCGGTCCGCGGTCCCAACTTCAGAGAGCAGAGTTCAAGAGTCCAAGAGCCAATGCGGCCGCGCTACCTTTTTGCGCAGTCCGCGCTGACCCCGCAGGGGTATTTTTGTCCAGTTTTTCCAGCCCGGTATAAATAGGATATTTTACCATTTCTAGGTTAAGTTTTATGTTCTGAACAAGATCTGCGCTCGTGAGACGTATTTTGTAGCCTAGTTTGGCAATTTTTCTATTCAATATCATAATTTCTAATTAGTAATCAATCATTATGTTATTTTCATCATCTATTTCTTCTGTTTCTTCTCTAATTATGTCTAGCTAAACCCATTAGCTAGGGTTGTGGCTCAACCGTAGTGTGGGTAGTTAATGGGTGTTGCATTCTAGGGTGAGATTGAGATTGGGTGTTTGTTATTTGGGTTAATTTTGTGTTTCAATCTAGAATTTGTGGTTGCAAACATGAATTCAAAGCTTACTGGGTCTAAATCTTCTTAAGAAAGAGAGTCTATGACCCTAAAGTTGACCCAACAAGGAATTGGGATGGACCTATAAGAATGGTAGTCCCAATTAACGGGTTAAACCTCGAGAGAGTAATCACCCTACTTGAACCCTAGTTGCTTGATCAAATTAGCCTACCAAATTGGTCTTGAGAGAGTCAATTGGGCAAAATTGTTCTCTCTACCGAGAGGCGTGAGAATGAGTACAATTGTACAACAGTTGTAGCATGAGCCCCAAATATATCAATCTCCCCTTAGTAACTTCTACCCGTTAGCTAGCCATCTAGGTAGTGTCACGACCCTAGTGCCTTTCTCCATAGTTAATACAACTTAGCTATATTTCCTTAGCATAATTTAGTTTTAATCCCAAAAATGTTAGGAGTGCAATCAGAAGCACAAACGCAATTCTAGGCTAAACAGGCAATACAACTCCACTCCAAGCTCCCTGTGGAAATTCGGGTAAAAGTTGTTGCTACCCGCTCTTCCTACCATTGTGTAGTGTTGAGACGGCTGCGATCAGCTTTTGGCGCCGTTGCCGGGGAACTTACGGTGTTGACTATCTGTGTAGCTAGTTTTGTGTTTTGCTTCTCTTTCCTTATTGTTTACTAATTTTGTTGTGTAGATCTATCAGGTACAAATGGCTCTAAATGGAAATGACTCTCTTGGCAACGTAGTTGTGGGGGAGGAGGTTGAGGATCTTGAACAAGAAGATGTATTACCTCAAGCTCCAAGGAGAGGACGAAATCCCAATGCAAATGAGAACATACCAGACCCTCCTCCACCTCCACCAAGAGTAGCTCCAAGAGTCCTTCCAAACCAGGGTTATGCAAGTGCCATAGTTCCTCCCCGAATTCGGGCGGGAAATTTTCAAATCACCAATGTTATGTTGACTTTGCTCGAGCATAGAGGTTATTTTACGGGCGCCTCCAACCAAAATGCATACAAGCACTTGAAGGGGTTCATAGTTACTTGCTGGGGGAGCAAATAAACAAACATGTCAGAGGATGCTTTGAGATTGAGGCTTTTCCCATTCTCTCTTCAGGGTAAAGCATTTGATTGGTTAGATATGCTTCCAAATCATTCCATAACAACGTGGGATGAATTGGCGGACAAATTTATTGCCAAGTTCTTTTCTCTAAGTCACATGGAGGCACTCCGTGATGAAATTTTGGCTTTCAAACAAGAGCCAACGGAACCCTTGCACGAAATATGGGAGAGATTTAGAACTATGGTTAAAGAGTGTCCAAATAATGATATGAATGATGTGATGATTCAACAAATATTCTATAGCGGCATCAACACAACCAACCAATGTATTGTGAACCAATTGGCGGGAGGAAATTTTATGAAGCTCCCTTACAATGAAGCTTGTGATGTGTTAGATGAAATGGCCGATACTTCTTCGGCGTGGCAAAGCCGGGCAAACGTTCCTCAAGGTGACCCTAATGTCATACATTTGCATAAGGAGTTGCATGATCATGGCCAAGCCATTGCCAAACTCATAACAACAATAAACCAATTGGCAAAGGCGCAATTGCAACAAGTTCAAAACTCGTGCCAAGTCAATGCCATGAAAGGAGTGAATATGATGAAAAGAAGGCAAAGAGGGCAACAACCTCAAGGAAACTGTGATAACTATGATGATGGTGGTGGTTATTCGAACGAGTGCTATGATGAGCAAAGTGAAGATTGTCAATATGTTAATAACTACCAAGGGAATAGAGGAAACCATGGAAATAAACAATGGTGACCCAAGGAAATTGGGGCAATCAACAAGGAGGCGGAAATTGGAATAACAACAATCAACAACAAAGTGGTGGAAATTGGAACGGGAACAACCAAAACAACAATTAGGGGAATCAAGGTAACAATGGTGGAAATTGGAATGGAAACAATAACAACAATGGTCAAGGTGGGTGGAATAACAATGGTGGTCAAGGTAATCGGGGGCAAGGCTTTCAAAGGCCCCCGATGTTTCAACAACCGAACAACCCGCCGCCATTTAAATCTCAAGGGTCTAGTTCTTTGGAAAATGATTTTGGGAGAATTGAAGTTATGTTTGAACAAATGATGAAGAAGAACCAAGACCCCGATGCTCAATTGGCTTCCCACAACACTTCCATCCGTAACTTGGAGGTGCAACTTGGTCAAATTTCTCAATCTTTAAATACTCTCCCAAAGGGTGTTATACCAAGTGACATTGTAGTAAACCCTAAGGTTGGGCACAACAATCATGTGATGGCGGTGACAACGCGAAGTGGAAGAGGCGGTGATATGCATGCCTCAAGAGAAAATCAAGTTATGGTTGATGAAAATGAGTTGCGAGATGATGATATGCCCTTGGTGGTTGAGGATGTAGTGGAACCCAATGTGAACAATGATGTACGGATTGATATTAATGATGTTGAGGAGGAGACACAAGAGGCCATGAACTCGTCTAGGGAACACGTGATTGATATGCCCGAGCCGGTGGTGCCCAAAGCCAAGGCATCCTTTCCTAGGCCTTCTCCACCTTACTCTCAAAGGCTAGCAAAGCAAAAAGGAGACAACCAATTCAAGAAGTTCATTTAAATGATGAAGAGTCTTACTATAAATGTGTTACTGGTGGAAGCCCTTGAACAAATGCCGGGGTACGCAAAATTTATGAAGGATTTGGTTACCAAGAAGAGGTTAATGGAGAGTGAAACAATCAAAATGACACATCAAGTGAGTTCTATTGTTCATTCTATGGCCCCAAAACTCGAGGATCCTGGAGCTTTCACTATCCCTTGCACTATTGGTAGTGCAGAGTTTGCTAAAGCCTTGTGTGACTTGGGGGCTAGTATTAACTTGATGCCCTATTCGGTTTTCAAGACCCTAGGGATTGGTCAACCTAGACCAACTTCCATGCGACTTCAAATGGTGGACCGATCAATGAAGCGTCCCTTGGGCATAATTGATGATGTCCTTGTTCGTGTTGATAAGTTCATATTGCCGGCGGATTTTGTGATATTGGACTGCGAGGTGGATTTTGAGGTGCCAATTATTCTTGGAAGACCTTTCCTAGCTACAGGGAAGGCATTGGTAGATGTTGAAGCTGGGGAGTTGACATTCCGTGTGGGTGATGAGAAAGTGGTATTTCATGTATGCAAATCAATGAGACAACCCAATAGCACGGAGGTGTGTTCATTTGTGGACATTGTCACAGCCGTGATAATGGATGACACAAGTGCATTGATAAATGTTGAAGATCTTCTTGAGGCTGTGCTTCTTAACATAGATGTCAATGATGATGCTGGTAGAGTGGAGTGCGTGAATGCATTGCATGGAATGGGTTCATATTCATATGATCCTAGGAAGCTATCTTTGGATCTTGAGAATTGCAAAACTCCACCAACCAAGCCATCCATTGAGGAGCCACCGGTGTTGGAGTTGAAGCCACTTCCTTCATACCTCAGGTATGAGTTTTTGGGTTCAAATTCTACTTTACCTGTTATTCTTTCCTCGTGCCTAACTAACATATAGGTTGACTCCACTTTGGTGGTTCTTCAAAAGCGCAAAAAGGTGATTGGATGGACATTGGCGGATATTTGGGGGATAAGCCCCGCATTTTGCATGCACAAGATCATTTTGGAGGAGGATGCAAGGCCTTCTCTTGAACATCAAAGAAGATTAAATGAGGCTATGCAAGAAGTGGTAAAGAAAGAGGTTATCAAGTGGTTAGACGCCGGTGTGTTTTACCCGATATCAGATAGTTCATGGACCTCTCCGGTCCAGTGTGACAAAGAAGAGTGGAATGACGGTTGTGACCAATGCCAACAATGAGTTTATTCCTACTCGGACGGTTACGGGTTGGAGAGTGTGTATGGACTATAGAAAGATTAACAAGGTAACAAGAAAAGATCATTTCCCACTACCATTCTTGGACCAAATGCTCGATCGTCTTACGGGCCGGGCCTTTTATTGTTTTCTAGATGGCTACTCGGGGTACAATCAAATTCTCATTGCCCCGGAGGATCAGGAGAAGACAACCTTTACATGTCCTTATGACACGTTCGCTTTCTCGAGAATGCCATTTGGACTATGTAATGCCCCGACGACCTTCCAAAGGTGTATAATGGCAATTTTCACCGATATGGTGGACGATATCTTGGAGGTCTTCATGAACGATTTTCAGCATGGTGGGGGATTCATTTGAAGAATGTTTAGTGAACTTGGATAAGGTGTTGGAAAGATGTGAAGAAACCAATCTTGTGCTCAACTGGGAGAAATATCACTTTATGGTGCAAGAGCGTATTATATTGGGTCACAAAATCTCAAAACATGGAATTGAAGTTGATAAGGCAAAAATTGAGGTTATCTCAAGGCTCCCTCCCCCTACTTCTGTCAAAGGGGTGATGAGTTTTATTGGTCATGCCGGGTTCTACCGGCGATTCATTAAAAACTTCTCGAAAATTGTGAACCCGCTTTGCAAATTGTTGGAGAAGGATGTCAAGTTTGTCTTTGATGAGAAGTGCATGGAGTCTTTTGAGCTATTGAAACACAAGTTGACCACAACTCCTATCATCACCGCACCTAATTGGGAATTGCCCTTTGAACTTATGTGCGATGCGAGTGATATGGCGGTAGGTGCGGTGCTAGGCCAAAGGATCAACAAAATGTTCCATCTTGTGTATTATGCTAGCAAAACGATGAATGAGGCCCAAAGAAACTACACGGTGACAGATAAAGAGCTATTGGCTATTGTGTTTGTGATGGAGAAATTTCGACCTTATCTTATGGGGGCAAAGGTGATCATACACACGGACCATGCAGCCCTTCGGTATTTGATGACAAAGAAAGATTCGAAAGCAAGGTTGATGAGGTGGGTGCTACTCCTTCAGGAATTTGATCTAGAGATTGTGGATAGGAAGGGAAGCGAGAATCAAGTTGTGGACCATTTGTCCCAGCTAGAGGAAGAGGGGAGACCATGTAATAGTGTTGACATAAATGATACTTTCCCCGATGAGCAGCTTCTTTCCATTTCTATATGTGATATGCCTTGGTTCGCGGACATCGCCAATTTCATTGTGACCGGTAATGTCCCGTGTGAGCACTCTTCCAACCAAAGGAAGAAACTCAAGCAGGATAGCTTGGATTTTTATTGGGATGATCCGTATTTGTTTGAAATTTGCACGGATGGGGTGATAAGAGATGTGTACCGGAAAGTGAACAAATAAACATATTGGAGTCTTGTCACTCTTCTCCCTATGGTGGACATCATGGGGGGGGAGGAGGGGGTGAGGACGGCTTAAAAGGTTTTGAGTTGCGGCTTCTATTGGCCAATGTTGTTTAAAGATGCTAGCGACTTGGTAAAGAGATGTAATGCATGCCAAAGAGCCGGCAGGATTGCAAAGAGGGATGAAATGCCTCTCAATACAATTCACGTGGTGGATATTTTTTTTATGTTTGGGGCATTGATTTCATGGGCTCGTTCGTGAGCTCTTATGAGAACACGTATATTCTCGTGGCGGTAGAATATGTTTCAAAGTGGGTTGAATCCGTGGCTCTACCCAACAATGAAGCCTGAAGTGTTGTGGCATTCTTGAAAAAAAGTATCTTTACTAGGTTTGGCACCCCTCGTGCTATCATTAGTGATGGGGGCTCCCATTTTTGCAACAAGGCTTTCGACTCATTGCTTGCTAAGTATGGAATTAACCACAAAGTTACCACCCCCTATCATTCATAAGCTAGCGGTCAAGTGGAAGTCTCAAATCGGGAAATAAAGAGTATTTGTCCAAAACGGTAAATGCTAATAGGACCGATTGGTCGAAGAAATTGAATGATGCTCTTTGGGCTTATCAGACGGCTTACAAGACTCCAATTGGTATGTCTCCATATCGGTTGGTGTTTGGTAAGGCTTGCCATCTTCCGATGGAATTAGAACACAAGGCTATGTGGGCGTTGAGAAAGTTGAACTTGGAATGGGATGTTGCAGCCAATCTCCGAGTGGAGCAATTGAAAGAACTTAATGAGTTTAGATTTCATGCCTACTCCAGCTCGTCCCTTGTATAAGGATAAGATAAAGTACCTTCATGACAAATATGCTCAGGGTAAGGAATTCAAGGTGGGAGGCATGGTTCTTCTTTTCAATTCCCGGTTAAGGTTATTTTCGGGAAAGCTCAAATCAAAGTGGAGTGGTCATTTTGAAGTGGTATTTGTGACTCCTTTTGGTGCTCTTGATCTCAAAAACAAGAATGGTGAAGTATTCTGGGTCAATGGGCATCGTGTCAAGCACTATTTGGGAAAGTTTGATGACAGCCACATGGTGGCCCTCATTCATTTGAAGTGATATGATGGTAACATGCGTTGTGCCGCGACGTTAAATCAGGCACTTCTTGGGAGGCAACCCATGTATTTTTCTATTTCTTTGATTTTCTTTGTAGTCTAGGATTTTTGAGCTAATGGTTTGCGAGATGTTGCAGGGATAATGTTGAATCAGTGCAAAACAAAGGCACAAAATGTCAGGTCTCTAAAGTTTGCCAGTGCGGCTGCGTTACATATCAGTATGGTCCACGCTGGCTTGTGCAAGGATGTCTAAGTCTCTGAAGTTACCAGCGTGGCCGCGTAGCATTTTTGAGCAGTTCGCGCTAGGAAGACCCAATTACTCATGCTCTCTGAAGTTTCACACGCGGCCGCGCTACATAACAGGAGCATATCCTCAGAGTCTTCGGGGAGGGAGTATTCACCATCCAGGAGCATATCCTCAGAGTCTGCCCCCACTCACATCACTGACCCACTCCAATTACATGACACTCGTCCACCTTCACCCTCATCCAAAAGACCAATCAACGTAGTCTCGGATTCGTCTGATGAGTCCGTAGCAGGAAGCAATGAACAATACTCCACCTCCCCCACAACTTCATTATCTAGGGAGAGTGCTGGATATGGTGAGGGGGTGAGCCTCAAGTTGGGGGATTTGATCATACCAAAAACCCTGAAGCCTGGGCAGACAGATTTGTTAGTGAGTTGGCATTCCACAAATTTAGAGAGTGGTGGCCCTTGAGGAAGTTGATCCCGGAGAGAACATTCATTGACAAAGACCTTGTACCTCTCAACCTAAACGTGCAAAAGCAATTCCGTACTAGATCTGGCTGGGACTTCTTCAATGAGAGATGTATTGATGCCAATGAACACATGGTAAAAGAGTTTTATTGCAATATTTCTCACATAGTCAAAGACACGAAGGTGACGAAGGTGAGAGACAAAATGGTAGTGTTTGATGGGAAGTCGTTGAATGACTACTTGGGGTTCAAGGAGGAGGATGAATCGGAGTATTTAGCTAAGTTGGCAATGGGTGAAGAAGTGCATCCTTGGTTGGCCGACTACTTGGTAGCCCCGGGCACTGTTCCAAAATGGTTGAAAGTGGGGGAGAAGATTCTACGAAACACCTTCAGTTTTGAAGCTAAAGGTGGGTTGACCTTTGTTTGTAGTAGGCTTGAGCCTTCTACCCATGATCACTCCGTTCCACTTGCTCGGGCTGTTCTTGTGGCATCCATCATGGCCGGGATACTTCTCAATGTGGGTAACATCATCTCGAGGGTGATTTCTGCTGCCGAACAGGAGACCAACACAAACTACCACTTCCCTAACACCCTATCTATGTACTTTAGGGATTTGAAGGTCAAGAGGAAACATTTTGATGTCAAGGCCAAGCCAGTGGCCCCCTACTCACGGTATAGCCAGTTGGGTTCGGACAACCCAAATTCAAAGAAGTACCAGCCGCCCACTTCTGCCCCAACTGGCTAGTATGATGAGCCAGTTGTGGTAGAGATTTCGACTAGGCCATCCATTATTCCTGCTACTACTATCGGTGAGACCTTGCCCCCGGGTCCTTCTTCTGTTGCTGGTCCTTCTACTTCAGCTGACCCGGCAATCCCCTCATCAAAGACTCATCGGTTCACTGCCCACCAGCTCAGCCAGTGACTAGCTAGTTTGAACAACTGGATGTCAGCTGCGACATCCAAGTTGTCCACATTGGCCACTTCAGTTGAGGCCCAGTCAGCACCATCCATTGCTCAGATTCCTCAATCTATTGAGGATACCTTGAAGAAGCTCCTAGCCAACCAGGAGAAGATTTTGGAGTCTCAGGCCACCTTGACTAAGGTGGTAGATTCATAGGGAAAAGCTCTCAAGGAGATTTCCAAGGAGCACAAAAAGATGAGGAAGTCAAGGGCGTCTAGGGAGTCGGTGAAGAAGCTTAGAGAGGACGTGGACAAGCTATTGGAATATCAGATGCCTTTAGACTTGCTACTTGGGGATCCAACTGTAATGACCCGACCGGTCATTTTTAGAATTCACAACCTGATTCCCTATTAACTGCTTCTTCTAAGTTCATTTCTGCTATTTTGGTTTGCTGGGACATTCGATGTTGAGTTTCGGAGAGTTTTGGGGCACTTAGTCCCTAAATGAGAACTTAAGTGTTGAAAAGTGGTCAGTAGTCAGAAAAGTGTGAAGATGACCCTGGAATGGAAATCCAATGGTTTCTTTAGCTCCGTTAGGTGATTTCAGGGTTGGGAACATGTTCGGAATGTGTTTTGGAGGTCTATAGCTAATTTAGGCTTGAAATGCCGAAGTTTGCATTTTTGAAGTTTCCGGTCCGATAGTGAGTTTTTGATCCGAGGGTCAGAATAGAATTTCGGAAGTTGCAGTAGCTTCTTCATGTCATTTGGGATGTGTGTGCAAAATTTTAGGTCATTCGGACGTGGTTTGGTTGGGTTTTTGGACAAAAGCGTATTTTGAGGATTTGGAAGTTCATAAGCTTGATTTTTGGTTTGATCCATCATTTCGATGTTGTTTTATGTAATTTGAAACTTTGAGCGAGTCCTTGTTAGGTTATATGACTTGTGTGTGTAATTAGACAGGGCCCCGGGAGCCTCGTGTGTGTTTTGGATAGGCTACAGGTTATTTTTCCTCTATTTTTGAACCGATGTTGCTGCTTCTGGTACTCCTTCTTCGCATTCGCGATCTGGCCATCGCGTTCGCGAAGGCTTATCTTGTCCACCTAGAAATTTCTTCTTCGCGTTTGCGTTTAGAGCCATGCGTTCGCGAAGCTCAACCTTCTCCTCTTCCGCATTCGCGTCCTTGACAATGCGTTTGCGTAGGCCCACTTCTGGACCCCTCCTGTTTTCTTCTACGCGTTCGCGTAGTACGCGTCGTGTTCGCGTAAGCCCCCAGCCCAAACCTTCGCGTTCGCATCCTTGCCTTAGAGATCGTGAAGGGTAACCTCAGTCACTTACATTTTTCTTCTACGCGAACGCGAGCCCATCTACACGTTCGTGGTAAACAAAAGGCATGGGCAGATATAAACATTTCAAAACGAGGGCTTAGCCATTTTTAACAAAACTCAAGCTAGAGAGCTCGGATTTGAGGGAATTTTCGGGGGTTTCTCAGAGGCAACGATTGAGTAATGATTTTCTACTCTTCTATGACTAATACCCACTAATCTAATCTTAAATTCAACCTTTAATTTCGGATTTTGGAATGAAATTGGGTGAAAGTTCTTAGACCTAACCATGGGGTTTTGAGGGGGCATTGACCTCCGATTTGGGAGATTTTTTTATAGTTAGAATCGTGAGAGTACGAGGGTTCTGAAAATGTTAAATTCATCCGGTTCTGAGAAGTTGGCCTGAGGGGCATTTTGGTTATTTTACCTAAATTCGCGCTTTAGCTTTGAATTTAATAATAGAATCAGTTGCTTGAGATTTTAATTACAATGTGTGATTTAATTGAATAGATTTGGGCCATTTCAAGTCGAGAACTCGTGGCAAGAACGTGGTTGCTAGTTGATTTTAGCCGGTTTGAGGTAAGTATCTTGCCGAACCTTGTGTGGTGGACTTCCCCTTAGGATTTGAGTCTTCTATGTTGATTGTATTGCTTGCACGCGAGGTGACGAGTGTGTGCTCGGATTTATTTGTGGTAAATTGATCCTTTTAGGCTCTTAGACCCTTATCATCACTGAGTATGGAGTTGTTCTCGATATAATTGAGTTCCCTGCTATTAGTTTCACCTTTACATGTCTTACTTGGAAAGAAGTTAGATATCCTAGGTTTAGTTGATATTTCCTTAATTGTAATTATTTGATTCATGTTAATTTCCTTATTGTCTGGACACTTCTTGATTGTAATTTCCTCTGTGACGTCGTGCAAAGATGTTACATGTCCAATTGTTATGGTCACCGGTGTAGCTATCATACACTTATTATGTCTTGTTATTTGTTGAGGTTATCGTGCTTCTTGGTTTTCTGTGACCCTCCTTTTATATTGTTAATTCCCTTGCTGGGACGTTATCGTTTCGTTTGTGGATTCCCTTACCGGGATGTTATTGCTTCTATTGTGGATTCCCTTGTCGGGACGTTATTGTCTTCTATTGTTGACTCCTTTGTCGGGATGTTGTTGTTCTATTATTTGGGTGAGAAAGAGTGATAAGGCACGAAGGGTGATACCGTGCACATGTACATTTATGTTGATTGGGCTGTAATGCAGGATACCAAGAGATCCCTAGCACATATATTGAGGATACCAAGAGATCCTCGGGATACCAAGAGATCCCCAGTACCTATATTGAGGATACCAAGAGATCCCCAGCACTTATATTGAGGATACCGAGAGATCCTCGGGGTACCAAGAGATCCCCAGCACTTATATTGAGGATACCAAGAGATCCTCAGGATACCAAGAGATCCCCAGCACATATATTGAGGATACCAAGAGATCCTCGGAATACCAAGAGATCCCTAGTACATATATTGAGGATACCAATAGATCCTTGGGATACCAAGAGATCCCTAGCACACATATTTATGTTTGGGATTACAGGACGATATCCTGGGAGATCCCCTGTTAAACTCATTTTGTTCTGAGCTGATGTTTTTGTTGATTCTAACCGTGTGCAAACATTTCGGGTGCTTGCCGTTCCATCTCTTATACTTACTAGTTGGTGGAGTTCTTGTTAAACATAATTGCACAAGCATACACGTAGTTGGACTCTCTCCCTATTAGAGGTGAATACCTTCCGATTTTGTTAAGGGTGGAGATACGCCCTCGTTATCCATTATATATGTGAAAGTAGCCCTAGTTATCCAGTTAGTTGCCAGCACGATTGTGAGATTGATAGGGCACAGGATGCCAGGTGTTAGATTTCAGATGTTGGGCTTTCGTGAGTTATAATTCGTCTGAGACTTGGTGAAATTGTAGTAAGAGTTGAATAAGACCTCATGTGAACATCGTTGGGGGATATGAGTTGTTGACTAGCGGCCCTTGATATGTCTTGATCTTAGGATTTGGATTGTGATTCTGCCGTCATGTTGTATTATCATTTATTATATTCTCGTTGTTACTGTTGCCTTTCCCTTTATTGTTATCTGTAGCATTTTTGGCTATCCATGCAGACTTTACATATTTATATATCGTTTCCTTATCTACCATGATCATACTGTTTATTTCACCATAAGTGCCTTGACTGTTTCTCGTCACTACCCCACCGAGGTTAGTCTTGGTACTTACTGGGCACCATTATGGTGTGCTCGTGCTACTCTTCTGCACACTTTTGTTGTGCAGGTACAGGTACTCCCATTCAGTTCTGTCAGCCTTGGATGGAGGCGTATCGGTAGAGACTTCGAGGTATATCTGCTACGTCCGCAGACCAAGGAGTCCCTTTCCAGCTTTCTATAATAAGTATAGTTCTTTCAGTATTTCTCCTTTGTATAGACATTCTTGAGTCAGAGCCTCTTATGTATCCCTTAGCTTGTGATTTGTGAGATTTTTAATTTTGGGAATATTTGTTAGCTTCGAGACTTGTTGTTGTATGTGCCAGGCGGCACCTTAAACACTGATTTATTTCACTAGTTCAGTTTAATTACTTTCTTCCGCAAAACTGGTTATCTTCCGCATTGTTAGGCTTACCTAGTCATAGGGACTAGATGCCATCACGACATGTTCATGGAGGGTGAACTGGGGTCGTGACAAGTTGGTATCAGAGCTCTAGGTTCATAGGAGTCACAGATCACAAGCCAGTTTATTAGAGCCTCGTGGATCGGTACGGAGACGTCTGTACTTATCTATGAGAGGCTATGTAACCGTTAGGAAAATTCCACCTTATTTGATTTCCCTGTCGTGCGAGATTTTGACATCCACAATCCTTAACCTCTATCTTCTACTCTCTCACAGAGGGTGAGGACACGTACTACCCGAGGTGATCAAGCACCCGCGCCTCTTGCTGCAGCCGTCGGAGGTCGGGGCCGGGGTAGAGTTCGAGGACGCGCATGTAGTGCAGCGAGAGCACCTGCGCGAGCAACCGCCGAGGTACCACCAGCAGATCTAGCCGGAGTCCAGTCACCTGACATGCCTACAGCTACTACTACCCCAACCCTTCAGGAGACTTTGGCACAGTTCATGAGTATGTACACCACTTTGACTCAGGCAGGATTGCTTTCCCTTGCTGCAGCCACATCCCAGGCTGGGGGAGGAGCACAGACTTTCGTCGCCCGCACTCCTGAGAAGAAAGCGCATGTTGAGCAGGTCCCTAAGATTGTCCGTGTGTCGCCTGCAGCACCAGTTCAGACCGAGGGCATGGCAGTGGCTTCCGAGTAGGAGCAGATGAGACTTGAGAAGTTTAAGAGGTATAAGCCTCCTGAGTTCAGTGGTTTAGCATTGGAGGATGCCCTGGAATTCCTTGATGAGTGTTATCGTATTCTCCGTACTATGGGTATCTCTGGATCGAGTGGGGTTTCTTTCACTACTTTCCAGTTTCGAGGAGCCGCCTATTAGTGGTGGCCCACCTATGAGTTACACAGCCCAGACGAGGCAGCTTCACTGACTTGGACCCAATTTTCAGATATGTTTCTGCGAGAGTTTGTTCCTCAGATCCTCATGGATGCATGGCGTGTGGAGTTTGAGCATTTGCGCCAGGGTGCTATGACCGTCTTGGAGTATGTTGTCCGATACACCAGTTTGGCTAGACATGCCTTAGCCTTCGTTTCTACTGATCGCAAAAAGGGTTCGCCAGTTTATTGAGGGGCTTATTCCTAGCATCAGGTCTAGTATGTCCCGTGAGTTGGAGATGGATATTTCGTATCGGCAGGTGGTGAGCATTGCTAAGAGAATAGAGGGTATGCACGCTAGAGAGAGAGAGGGCAGGCAGGGTCATGAGAGAGAGAGCAGACGAGATCAGGAGAGAGAGTTTAAGGAGGCGACGAGGCCTCGTAGACTGGTGAGATATACTGGTCCTTATTTTGGAGGTAGGGTGCATCATGGTAGAGGTTTTTGCGGGTCAGCCAGTTCAGTTCGCGCTTCAAACTATGTATGGTGATTCAGGTGTTTAGGGGTCTCAGAGTACCCGTACTGCACAGTTCCAACCGCCTCATCAGCAGAGAGGGTACTTTGAGTGTGGAGATACTAGCCACATGGTAAGAGATTATCCCAGACTTCGGACCGATGTGTCACAGCGAGGTATTCAGGCAGGTAGAGGGCGCCTAAGAGGGGGAGGCCCGACTCGTTGATGTGTTTCATATAATAGGTTTGAGGCTGGTGCGCCAGCTAATGTCATTCAGGTACGAGTTTAGTTTGTTATAGTAGGCACTATCTGTAGTTCATCACAGTTCTGCTTATCAGGGCGAGTTTCCTTATTTATTGCTCCATTTATGGGAGCGCTTCACGATTTGCACTCTGTCTATGTGATTATCCTATTGGGAGGTTTTATGAGTGATAGCCATGTCTATTGTCTATTTCTAGCCATTGTCGAGAGTTATGAGGCTAGTAGTAATTTGCTGTTGTCTGTTTGGTAGGCTTGATGTGACTTCTGAGCATTTTTGGTTACGAGCTATGATTTCTATGCTCCACCGGTATGGGAGCTAGTCTGTGCTGTAAATTGTAGATGGTATTTATCTAGTGAGAGTCTCTAGATGGGTTGATGTGTGCCCTACTTGTGATTCAGTATTGAGGGCGGGACCCTCGTGATTTCAGATGATTTGATATGTTGAGACCGTACTGTGTACTGTGGTGAGAGTTATATCAGTATAAGATCCTTGTGAGTCCTTTATATGCTTTTGTTCCTTCTTGTTAAATGTACTGGTAGATTTGCGTTGTAGGATAATTTGTGCTAGTTTGATTTTTTGTTAGCTCCCTTATGTGTTTTCCCTTCCCATATTCATTCATTTTCTTTTTATGCTTCTTGAGTTTTAGTTGTAGGGTGTGTACTCGTCGATGTTGGCTGAGATGTGGTTATTCAGGTGTTTTGTTATGTGGTTTTCGTGATTATTGTATCATCGCCAGTGTTGTGGAGGTTTGAAAAGAGTACTTGTTGAATATGAGGCTTATGGCCGGTACAGATTTGATCTCAGGCAAGTATTGCTATCAGAAATGTTATTGTGGGCCTATGTATGATGTGTCTTGTTGTGTGGTTGTACCCTGTGTGTGTTGGCTTGTATTGAAATAGTTGGTTGAGACTGATACCGGGCATGGATTAGGATCGAGTCTTTTGAAAGCGGATGGAAGGCGAGAATTTTGGCTCGAAGGCTTAATGATATTGCTATAAGATTAATTTCAGTTGAGATGGCGTTGTCTTGCTTATGTGATTTGGGGTGATGTGGGATCACCCGCGGGTGTATGTTGGAAGTGCGCACTCAGTGACTTGAATACCTCAGGTATGTTCTCTATGCTCGTTCGAGGACAAACAAATGTTTAAGTGTGGGAGGATGTAACGACCCGACCGGTCGTTTTTAGAATTCACGCCACGATTCTCTATTAACTGCCTCCACTAAGTTCATTTCTGCTATTTTAGTTTCCTGGGACATTCGGTGTTGAGTTTCGAAGAGTTTTGGGGCACCTAGTCCTTAAATGAGAACTTAAGTGTTGAAAAGTGGTCCGTAGTCAGAACAGTGTAAAGACAACCTCGGAATGGAAATCTGATGGTTTTGTTAGCTCCGTTAGGTGATTTCAGGGTTGGGAGCGTGTTCGGAATGTGTTTTGGAGGTCCGTAGCTAATTTAGGCTTGAAATGCCGAAGTTTGCATTTTTGAAGTTTCCGGTCCGATAGTGAGTTTTTGATCCGAGGGTCAGAATGAAATTTCGGAAGTTGCAGTAGCTCCGTCATGTCATTTGGGATGTGTATGCAAAATTTCAGGTCATTCGGACGTGATTTGGTTGGGTTTTTGGTCAAAAGTGTATTTTGAGGATTTGGAAGTTCATAAGCTTGATTTTTGGTTTGATCCGTCGTTTCGATGTTGTTTTATGTGATTTGAAACTTCGAGCGAGTCTGTGTTAGGTTATATGACTTTTGTGTGTAATTAGACGGGGCCCCGGGAGCCTCGGGTGTGTTTCGGATAGGCTACGGGTTATTTTTCTTCTATTTTTGAACCGTTGTTGCTGCTTCTGGTAGTTGTTCTTCGCGTTCGCAATCTGACCATTGCGTTCGCGAAGGCTTATCTTGGCCACCTGGAAATTTCTTCTCCACGTTCACGTTTAGAGCCACGCGTTCCCGAAGCTCATCCTTCTCCTCTTCCACGTTTGCGTCCTTGACAACGCGTTCGCATAGGCCCACTTCTGGACACCTCCTGTTTTCTTCTACGCGTTTGCGTAGTCCGCATCGCGTTCGCGTAAGCCCCCAGCCCAGATCTTCGCGTTCGCATCCTTGCCTTTGCGATCACGAAGGGTAACCTCAGTCACTTACATTTTTCTTCTCCGCAAATGCGAGCCCATCTACGCGTTCGCGATAAACAAAAGGCATGGCAGATATAAACATTTCAAAACGAAGGCTTAGCCATTTTTAACAAAACTCAAGCTAGAGAGCTCGGATTTGAGGGAATTTTTGAGGGTTTCTCAGAGGCAATGATTGGGTAACGATTCTCTACTCTTCTATGACTAATACCCACTAATCTAATCTTAAATTCAACCGTTAATTTCGGATTTTGGAATGAAATTGGGTGAAAGTTCTTAGACCTAACCATGGGGTTTTGAGGGGGCATTTGACCTCCGATTTGGGAGATTTTTGTATGGTTTTACTCATGAGAGTACGAGGGTTCTGAAAATGTTAAATTCATCCGATTTCGAGACATTGGCCTGTGGGGCATTTTGGTTATTTTACCTAAATTTGTGCTTTAGCTTTGAATTTAATAATAGAATCAGTTGCTTAAGATATTAATTACAATGTGTGATTTAATTGAATAGATTTGGGACATTTGAAGTCAAGAACTAGTGGCAAGAACGTGGTTGATAGTTGATTTTAGCTGGTTTGAGGTAAGTATCTTGTCTAACCTTGTGTGGGGGACTTTCCCTTAGGATTTGAGTCTTCTATGTTGATTGTATTCCTTGCACGCGAGGTGACGAGTATGTGCTCGGATTTATTTGTGGTAAATTGATCCTTTTAGGCTCTTAGACCCTTATCATCACTGAGTATGGAGTTGTTCTCGATATAATTGAGTTCCCTGCTATTAGTTTCACCTCTACATGTCTTACTTGGAAAGAAGTTAGATATCCTAGGTTTAGTTGATATTTCCTTAATTGTAATTATTTGATTCATGTTAACTTCCTTATTGTCTGGACACTTCTTGATTGTAATTTCCTCTGTGACGTCGTGCAAAGACGTTACATGTCCAATTGTTATGGTCACCGGTGTAGCTATCACACACTTATTATGTCTTTTTATTAGTTGAGGTTATCGTGCTTCTTGGTTTTCTGTGACCCTCCTTTTCTATTGTTGATTCCCTTGCCGGGACGTTATCATTTCTGTTGTGGATTCCCTTATCGGGATGTTATTGTTTCTATTGTGGATTCCCTTGCTGGGACGTTATTGTCTTCTATTGTTGACTCCCTTGCCGGGATGTTGTTGTTCTATTATTTGGGTGAGAAAGAGTGATAAGGCACGAAGGGTGATGCCGTGCACATGTATATTTATGTTGATTGGGTTGTAATGCGGGATACCAAGAGATCCCTACCACATATATTGAGGATACCAAGAGATCCTCGGGATACCAAGAGATCCCCAGTACCTATATTGAGGATACCAAGAGATCCTCGGGATACCAAGAGATCCCTAGTACATATATTGAGGATACCACGAGATCCTCGGGATACCAAGAGATCCCTAGCACACATATTTATGTTTGGTACTACAGGACGATATCCTGGGAGATCCCCTGTTAAACTCATTTTGTTCTGAGCTGATGTTTTTGTTGATTCTAACCATGTGCAAACATTTCGGGTGCTTTCCTTTCCATCTCTTATACTTACTAGTTGGTGAAGTTCTTGTTAAACACATTTGCACAAGCATACACGTAGTTGGACTCTCCCCATTGGAGGTGAATACCTTCCGATTTTGTTAAGGGTGGAGATACGCCCTCGTTATCAATTATATATTTGAGAGTGGCCCTAGTTATCCAGTTAGTTGTCAGCATGATCGTGAGATTGATGGGGCACATGATGCCAAGTGTTAGATTTCAGATGTTGGGCGTTCGTGAGTTATGATTCGTCCGAGACTTGGTAAAATTGTAGTAAGAGTTTAATAAGACCTTATGTGAACATCATTGGGGGATATGAGTTGTTGCCTAGCGGCCCTTGATGTGTCTTGATCTTAGGATTTGGATTGTTATTCGGCCGTCATGTTGTATCATCATTTATTATATTCTCATTGTTACTGTTTCCCTTCCCTTTATTGTTATCTATAGCATTTTTGACTATCCATGAAGACTTTACATATTTATATATCGTTTCCTTATCTACCATGATTATACTGTTTATTTAACCGTAGGTGCCTTGACTGTTCCTCGTCACTACCCCACCGAGGTTAGTCTTGGTACTGACTGGGCACCGCTGTGGTGTGCTCACACTACTCTTCTGCACACTTTTGTTGTGCAGGTACAGGTACTCCCATTCAGTTCTGTCAGCCTTGGAAGGAGGTGTATCAGTAGAGACTTCGAGGTATATCTGCTACGTCCACAGACCGAGGAGTCCCTTTCCAGCTTTCTGTAATAAGTATAGTTCTTTCAGTATTTCTCCTTTGTATAGACATTCTTGAGTCAGAGCCTCTCATGTATCCCTTAGCTTGTGATTTGTGAGATTCCGGGTTTTGGGAATATTTGTTAGCTTCGAGGGTTGTTGTTGTATGTGCCAGGCGGTACCTTAAACACTGTTTTATTTCACTAGTACAGTTTAATTACTTTTTTCCGCAAAACTGGTTTATCTTCCACATTGTTAGGCTTACCTAGTCATAGGGACTAGGTGCCACCACGACATGTTCATGGAGGGTGAACTAGGGTCGTGACACCAACCCTAGACCCAGCAGCATCTCAGCCACAGCAGGAGGAGGAGCCCAGGCCTCCAAGGAAGAAGAGGAAACTTCCTAGTACTGAGGGTGTAGTGATCGAGATAGTACAGGTTCAGGAGGGTCCCTCCAGTGTAGCACCAGATATTCAGCAGGTCCATGACCCGACCCCTATCCCAGCAACAGAGCAACAGCAAGCCGGGAACCAGTCTGAGGTTCCCGCCCATACAGAGGACCAGGGGACCACTGTGCAACCCATGCAGACGGATTAGGCTTAGGGATCCATTCTATATCCTTTGATCTTGTTTTATGCTTATTTGTGTAGTTGGCATTAGGGACAATGCCAGCTCTTATTCGTGGGGGTATGCCCTACCTTTTTGGATTACCTGGATGATTGTATATATTATATTCTTACTTTATGTCTTTTTCTATTTCTAGTTGGTCTGTATATAAATTCACATTTTAGCTACTCTTCTCGTACTTTTATTCTCTTTTGGTCTGTATATAAATTACTTTTGGTAGATATTCATCCTTCATTGTGTATTCTACTCCCCTATTGTACATATTCATTCGATTTTTCTATTTTCGCAAAATTTTTTGTTTTTAGCTTAGTAAATAGGCTCGTAGCCTTTCGTTTTGTTTTTGGTGTTTTTAATAAACCCTTGGTTTTCTTAATGCCACGGTTCTTTCCAAGGGTAGAGCATAGTGTGAACCGGGTGGCTCTTCCCGATGATAGATGTAGTGACTACCTTCTTAAGGGTTTGAGTCTGTTTCTGTGATTTTTCTTTTGTTTTTGATATTTCGTAGTTAAGAGTACCTCAGGCAAAGCTTCACTTGGGCCTAACACATTTGCCTTTGATCTCATGGTCAAATACATAATGTTGTGTTTAGGGTAGGGTGAAAGTCGTGGCCTTGAGACTCTTGTGTTGACCAAACAATCATCATGTGGTCTTGTTGGACCATTGTGCGCTTGAATCGTAATTAAGGTTGTTATGGGCCCTCGACTCAATATCTTTAGCAATCCCCTAGCATGTGTGGTGAGGAATAGAATTTTGAGTCCAAGTCCCAAAACAATGGTCTAGAACTTGCCCCGAGTGTTTGTTGAGGCGAAATCATAGGTGAAGTTTGACTTGAGAAGTGACTATAGGCTCTCCTTGATCCAATTGTAAAATTAACGATTCCATGGCCTACCAACAAAATGATCCCTAGTTAACCCTTTTGAGCCTTAAACCTTCTTCTTTCATGAACCAGTGTTACAAGCCTATACCTGTTTCTACCCTCTCTTGGTACCTACGCTTCCCTTGAGAAATGGCAAATTCAAAGTTTGGGGGGAGAGACAAGAAGGAAAACAAAAAGGGAAAAAGGCACTAAAGCAAAAAAGAGAAAGGCAAGGCAATGAAAAAGAGAAAAAGAGAAATACAAAAAGAAATACCGAGGTGAAAAAGAATAAAAAAGGGGTCAACAAAAACGAAAGTGAAAAAGGTGTGGAAACAAAAGTAGAAAAAGGAGAAATGATTTGAATTGCCTAAGAAAGAGTGACAATATGTCCCTCTAACCCCTTGAAAATAAATGAATTACTCAAAAGAGTCAAGAAAGTGTGCCAAAATGAATCAAAGAAAGTGCTTAAGGGAAGGTTGAACCCATTTGAACAAAAACATGTCCTACTCTTACTCAAAAGCCTTCGCAATTGACTCCACAAAAGCCCTATAGGATCTTGAGCCGAAGGAAACCTACATTAGTGGATACTTACATAAGGGGCAAGCATATGGTACCTAGAGCCGAACTTGTGACCTTCTTTGTGAGAGAAATGAGTGAAAGTCCATCAACCTCGGTTTGTGTGTCAATACCCTAAAAGGTGAAGTTCGCTTAGGGAGAGTTGAGGATATGTGAGTTTGGGATCCACAATGACCAAGGTATTTGAGAAAAGCTCTTTGATGAAATGTGTCAACCCTTGATGCTCTTGTGTCACACTTGATCCATAGTTTTCAAAAGTTTAAATGTGTTAATGATGCATTCGTATTGAGGGTAATTGTTAGTCCCAATTGACTCTTACTGAGGTTACTTTAAGATGGCTGGAAATTTTTGGATTGCCTTTTTAAGGGTGGGTCTTATTTTCTTTGCTTGAGGACAAGCAAAGGTTTAAGTTTGGGGGAGTTGATAAGTTAGGATTTTAACATGATTATACCCCTACTTGCTATTGCTTTGCTTACAAATTGCCACAAAATAGTTCCAAAATGCTTACAAGTTGCGCTTGATTGCAGGTTTGAGCGACAAGATGACAAATGTCAAAGATTGGCTCAAAACGGAGTGAAACCTGCCAAGTGTCACAGACCAAGTGAAGTGAGGGACAGGAAGACCTAGCGCGGACCTCACTGATATGCCACGCGGCCGCGTTAGGAGATTTAGAGACTGGCTAAATCAAGGGGCAATCCGCACGGTCGCGCTCTATTTCTACACGGTCCGCTCCAGAAGGTTGAGAGACCCACAAGTGCGAGACAAAGTCACACATGGCCGCGCCACATTTTTGCGCGGTCCGCGTGGATAAGATTCAGAGAGTTGGAGTTTTGGCCAAATCTATCCACGCGGCCGCGCTGCATTTTTACGCGGTCCGGGCTAGTTTTCCACCGCGGCCGCGCTACATTTCTACACGATCCGCAGTCCCAACTTCAGAGAGTACAGTTCAAGAGTCCAAGAGCCAACGCGGCCGCGCTACCTTTTTGCACGGTCCGCGCCGACCCCGCAAGGGTATTTTTGTCCAATTTTTTAGTCCGGTATAAATAGGACATTTTACCATTTTTAGGTTAAGTTTTATGTTCTAAACAAGAGCTACGCTTGTGAGACGTATTTTGTAGCCTAGTTTGGCAATTTTTCTCTTCAATATCATAATTTCTAATTAGTAATCAATCATTATGTTATTTTCATCATCTATTTCTTCGGTTTCTTCTCTAATTATGTCTAGCTAAACCCATTAGCTAGGGTTGTGGCTCAACCCTAGTGTGGGTAGTTAATGGGTGTTGCATTCTAGGGTGAGATTGAGATTGGGTGTTTGTTATTTGGGTTAATTTTGTGTTTCAATCTAGAATTTGTGGATGCAAACATGAATTCAAAGCTTAGTGGGTCTAACTCTTCTT
>MU736460.1:83493-103304 GCA_026770625.1 Nicotiana glauca
GATATTTCCTTAGCATAATTTAGCTTTAATCCTTAGATTACAATAGTAGTTTTAAATATAAAAATCCCAAAAATATTAGGAGTGCAATTAGAAGTACAAATGCAATTCTAGGCTAAACAGGCAATACAACTCCACTCCAAGCTCCCTGTGGAAATTCGACCTCGAACCACTATTCGGGTAAAAGCTGTTGTTACCCGCTCTTCCTACCATTGTGTAGTGTTGAGACGATTGCGATCACATTCCTAGAAACTTATCGAGATATGGTGAAGTATTTGAAGCATTATCAGATCTCGAGAAAGTTTTCAAGGCTTTGAATCGGGCCAACCGAAAAAACAAACAACAACCAACAACTGCACAATTCGAAACAATCATGGGAGATCACGAGGAAAACCCAACAATACCAATAGTGCCAAAGGATGCTCTCTATGACTGGGCACAACCCACAGCTGAGAATCTATCCACAACGATAGTAGTCCAGCAAATACAGGCTAAGTCATTCCAAATCACAAATAACATACTGCACTTGTTGCAGAATAAGGGACTATTTTTGGGGTCACAAGTTGAAGATCCTCAGCAGCACCTGAAGAATTTCTTATCTATCTGCAAAACCCAAAGGCAACCCAATGTAACTCCGGAAGCAATCAAGCTATTATTGTTTCCATTCTCAGTGACAGGAGCTGCCTAGATATGGCTAAATTCACTCCCCATAAATTCTATAGCAACGTGGGATAAATTAGTCAAGCAATTCCACAACAAGTTCCACCCACCCAACAAGACTGCTCAACAAATTGATGAGATTTTGAGCTTTAAACAGAGACCGATTGAGACAGTACATGAAACATGGGAGCGTTTTAAAGGGATGCTGGTCATATGTCCACACCATGGTATTCCAGATCTAATGTTGGGGTAGCGGTTTTACATGGGATTGTTAGATAGCGTAAAGAACATTGTTGATGCTTCAGTTGGTGGGGCATTCTAGAGCAAAACATGGAGAGATGGCCAGAGTCTGCTTGACAAGATGGCGCAAAATTCGGGATGGATAACTAGAAATTCACCTATCACTCCAGTGATGCACTCAGTGCCTTTAGATCCATCCAATTCTATGGATGAAAATATGGCCACCTTATTGACACAAATGAGCATACTCACCAAAAAGGTGGAAGAGTCACGGCAGAAATAACAGGTACATATTGTTGATAATACTAATGGGGGCTTGTGCACATCTTGCATTAGTCAGCTAGTTGGTAACCAGTGGAATGCAGAACACGATCATCATCATCACTACCCTGAAGACATGAACTATGTGTCTAATTATGGCGGCCAAAGACAGGGTGGTCAGAATTGGGGTCAACAGAATCAGCAGTACAGGCCAGCACAGCCACAGTTCAACACTGGGAACATGGGAGGTATGAGACCCCCAACAATATGGCACCTTACCCAAGACCACAGGGATATAATAATCAGAACCAACAGCATGGGTATCACCCGCCTCAGCAGCAGCATGGTGAAAGGCAGGAAGATGGGTTTGCTAGACTTAAAGCAATGATGCAACAGGTTATTGGATCTAATGTAAAAATTATTGAGAGAGTCGATGCACATGATGCAGAAATCAAAAATATTGAGGTACAGGTGGGCCAAATTTTGATGTCTCTGAACAATCGTCCTCATGGGACACTACCTGCAGACACCCAAATAAACACAAAAGATCAGGGACCAAAGCAGCTGATGGCGGTGAGTCTACGTAATGGCAGAGATCTGGATGTAAAGCAAGAAAGGGATCGAGAAGCTAGACAGGCTGAAACACTCATACCAATGCCTATTGAGTTGGATGAATCAACGAAACTGATAGAAGTGACAGTCCAGCCTGCTCAAGAAGAAAATAACATTCAGAAGGAGACCGAGAAAGAAGCTGAAACAGTCCAGGAGCCAATAGTTGATGTAGCAACTGATAAAGATCAGTCCTAATTGATTGGAAAGAAGAGACCTCCTCCACCCTTCTCTCAGAGGCTGGCTAAGTACAAAAAGGAGGAGCAATGCAAGAAGTTCCTTGAAATGCTAAAGCAAATCTAGGTAAATACACCATTGATTGAAACTTTGAAGGAGATGTGTGGGTATGCAAAAATGATGAAGGACTTGATGTACTGGAAGTTTGATTTTCAAGACTTGGCCACAGTACTCTTACTCAGACCTGCAGTACAGTGGTGACTAGAATAATTGCGGAAAAGCTATCTGACCCAGGGAGCTTTACAATTCCATACACTATTGGTAATTTTGCTTTTGCTAAGGCACTGTGTGATATAGGGGCCAGCATCAATCTTATGCCCCTGGCAATTTATAAGAGGCTGGGCATTGGAAGAGCTAGTCCCACTTTTATGTTATTGCAGCTGGCTGGCAGGACTGTGAAACGACCCTCTGGTATCCTGGATGATGTGCTAATTCAGGTAGGGAAATTTGTGTTCCCTGCAAATTTTGTGATCCTAGACTGCAAGGTGGATGAAGAGATTCCCATAATTTTGGGAAGACCGTTCCTAGCCACGGGGAAAGCTCTAATTGATTGTGAGACTGAACGATGAAGAAATAACATTCAATGTGCAGAAATCTATGAGGCGACCAAGTGAATTCGCCAATTGCTCTCTTATTGATGTCGTGGATGTAATTGTAGAGACTGATGATGAAAGGCTGACTATTAAGGACCCTTTTGCTGCATGTTTAATGAATTTGGATGAGGTAAATGGAGAGGATCTGGCAAAATGGGTGTTGGCGCTAGAGGGTAGAGGGTTCTGGGATAGAACTCTAGAATTTGAGACCTTGCACTTAGAAAATCGAGAAACTCCTCCAACCAAGCCATCAATCGAAGAACCACCAAAGCTGGAGTTAAAGCCATTGCCCGCCCATCTCAGGTATGAATTTCTTGGACCTAACTCCACATTACCTGTTATTATCTCATCTAGTTTGTTAGATGTGCAGGCTCAACAACTGTTGCTAGTACTTAAGGAGTGCAAGATTGCCATTGGGTGGACCATGGCAGAGATAAAGGGGATCATCCCCGCCTACTGTATGCACAACATTCTACTGGAAGAGGGACACAAACCTTTCAGGGAACACCAAAGAAGGCTGAACCCCAATATGAAGGGAGTGGTGAAGAAAGAAGTAATCAAGTGGTTAGATGCTGGAATCATTTTCCCAATATCTGAGAGCAGCTGGGTTAGCCCAGTTCAATGTATTCCTAAAAAGGGTGGCATGACAGTATTTAAGAATGATAACAATGAATTGATCTCTACAAGAACCGTCACGGGCTGGAGAATTTGCATGGACTATCGAAAGTTAAATCTAGCCACCCGGAAAGACCACTTCCCACTTTCCTTCATTCATCAGATGTTAGACAGATTGGCAGGGAGGTCACATTTCTGTTTTCTGGATGGGTACTCAGGGTACAATCAGATCTCCATTGTACCAGAGGATAGAGAGAAGACCTCTTTCACTTGCCCGTATGGCATTTATGCCTTTCGGAGGATGCCCTTTGGCCTATGCAACGCCCCCGCCACATTCCAACGGTGCATGATGGCCATATTCACTAACATGGTAGAGGATATAATGGAGGTGTTCATGGATGACTTCTCCGTGGTGGGGAACTCATTTGATGAGTGCTTGATAAATCTAACTCGTGTGCTGAAACGGTGTATCGAGACTAACCTGGTTCTGAATTGGGAGAAGTGCCACTTTATGGTACAAGAGGGCATAGTTTTGGGACACCTGGTGTCAAGCAAAGGAATTGAGGTGGATCGTGCTAAGGTAGATGTGATAGCAAATCTACCCCCTCCAACTTCAGTCAAAGTAATCAGAAGCTTCCTCGAGCATGCTAGTTTCTATCGGAGATTCATAAAAGACTTCTCGAAAATTGTCAATCCTCTCTGTAAGTTGTTAGAAAAAGATCACCCTTTCTTGTTTTCTGATGATTGCAGGGTAGCATTCGAGGAGCTAAAAAAAGGCTGGTCACAACACCTATCATATTTTCCCCCGAATGGGAGCAACTGTTCAAACTCATGTGTGATGCTAGTGATTACGCAGTGGGGGCAGTGCTGGGACAGCGGAAAGACAAGTTGATGCATATAATACACTATGCTAGTAGAACGCTGAGTGGAGCCCAGCTAAACTACACTGTCACGGAGAAGGAGATGTTGGTTGTGGTGTTTGCTTTTGACAAGTTTAGATCATATCTAATTGGTTCTAAGTTAATTGTATACACTAACCATACATCTCTCAGGTACTTGATTGAGAAGAAGGAGTCTAAGCCGCGCCTGATTCGTTGGGTGTTGCTACTGCAAGAATTCGACCTTGAAATTCGTGACCGTAAGGGCACAGAGAATCAAGTCGCTGATCATTTATCTCGACTTGAGGGAGCTGAAAATGCGGTTGAGGTTGAGGACATTCTGGAAACTTTTCCAGACGAGCAGCTGCTCGCTACTAGTCTTGAGGAAGCGCCATGGTATGGAGACTTTGCTAATTATCTAGCCAGTGGTATAATTCCTTATGATCTTTCATCTGTCTAAAGAAAAAAGTTTTATCGTGATAGTCGCATGTATTATTGGGACGAGCCTTATCTATTTAGAATATGTGTTGACAATATGATCTGGAGGTGTGTCCCCGAGATAGAACAATCTTCTGTTTTGCAGGCTTGTCACGCATCAGCATATGAAGGACATTTTGGAGGGGTCAGGACAGTTGCAAAAGTGCTTGAGGCCGGATTCTTTTGTCTAATAGTGTTTAGAGATGCGCACATATGGGTGAAGGGCGAATGTCAGGGGACTGGGAACATCTCCCGTCGCCACGAGATGCCCATGAATCCGATTCAAGAGGTGGAAGTATTTGATGTCTGACAGATTGACTTCATGGGCTCCTTTGTCAGCTCCTTTGGCAATAAATACATACTTGTTGTTGTGGACTGCATGTCCAAGTGGTAGAAGCTACTGCGTTTTTCACTACTGATGCAAGAGTAGTTGTGGGATTTTTGAAAAAGAACATATTCACCCGATTTGGGACACCAAGAGCGATTATCAGTGACGGAGGCACTCACTTCTGTAATAGAGCCTTTGAGAAGTTGCTTGCAAAGTATGATTTACGCCACAAGGTGGCTGCCCCTTATCGCCCGCAAACTACTGGGCATGTTGAAGTATCCAACAGAGAGATAAAGAGTGTGTTAACCAAGACTGTGAACGCCACAAGAACTGATTGGGCGAGCAGAACTGCTTTTAAAACACCAATTGGTATGTCACTATATAACTTGGTGTTTGGAAAGGCATGTCACCTTCCAGTGGAACTTGAACATAAAGCGTGGTGGGCATTGAAGCAGCTGAACTTAGATTTTGAGGCTGCAGGCACAACTAAAATAACTGATTTGCATGAGCTTGACGAGTTCAGACATCTTGTTTTTGAGAGCACAAGATTATACAAGGAAAGAATGAAGAGGTTACACAACCAGAATATTGTTGAACAAAATTTCAAACCCGGGGACATGGTGTTGCTCTATAACTCAAGATTACGACTGTTCCCTGGTAAGCTTAAGTCAAGATGGTCTGGACTGTTTCGAGTGATTCAAGTATTCCTTTCAAGTGCTGTAGAGTTTTCGCAGAGAAAGACTCTCATACATTTAGAGTCAATGGGCAGAGATTGAACTATATGTGGGCATGAACGAACCAAAGGAAGGGTTTGAGATCCACCTGACTGAACCTCAGAGGTCGAGCGAGCCTTAAATGCGCTCACGTGCGTCGTGCCGCGACGTTAAATCAGGTGCTGTGTGGGAGGAAACCCACGAATATGTTGTAAGTGTAGTATGAAATGTCATGTAATAAAAAAATGAGTTTGAGCGAATATTACTTACGCTCGTGCTGCGTCGTGCCGCGACATTAAATCAGGTGCTTCATGGGAGGCAACCCACGATAGTATAATTTCTAACATATTGTATATATGCAGGATAGTGCGGAGGACTTTGGATCACGAGCCTAGGAATAACATGGGTAAGGTAGGCATTAAAAGAGGTAAAAATAGTGCCTAAGGGGCAAAACAATGAAAAGAACCTCGAAATTGGCATCTAGGAACAGGCTCACCGCGGTCATGGCATAACCGCGATCAGAGACTCTCTCTGAAGATGGTTCACTGCGGTCGTGGAGTAACCGCGGTGGGACCGCGGTCAGAGACCCTCTCTAAAGATGGTTCACCGCGGTCGCGGCGTAACCGCGGTGGGACTGCAGTAGGTCAGACCGGGCCCAGGTACGATCTGCAGATTTTTTTTATTTTATTTTAATTTTTTTCCCTCTCTTTTCCTCCTTTAATTAAACTAACCTAAACCCACCCTCCCCATACTAACCGCCCACTCCCTCATCTTCTCTCCACTTCTCTCATCTTCTCTCTTCCTTCTTCTTCCCAAAATCCTCTCTCTTCCTTCTTCTTCTTCATCTTCCCATAACCCAAAACCCCAATTTTTTCTTCCTTCTTCTTATTCTAGACGGCAAGCCAGGTCTGAGAGCCGGATGATAGCATGGTTCCGCGCTATAGGGAGGGACTATAAATTGGACCCCAACACCGTCTCTGACTCCAACTGATGACCAGGGAAGTTCTCTTACCCTTCTGCACTTTAATTGTTTTATGACAGAGGGACATGCTATATTCTTTTTGTGTGGGGTGGGAAACTTGATTTAGTGTGTGTATTGTTAGTGTATATATGCATTAAGTATGTTGTAGTTTTGTGCCTCTATTTTTGTTTGTATTTATGTTAGACGTAACTGACTTGGCCCAATGACGGACACTTGTCGACAGGTTTCTTGAGGGCTAATATCGGATAAAAAAAATCTAGAAAAGGTAGGAGACTCTTCCTAATGACGGATAACTTAGATAATATTCTTGAGGGAAGTAGTCTAATAAAAAAAATCCAAAAAAGATCTTTTATTTTATTTTATTTTTAGGTAGTGTGGTAATTCCCCTTTGATTTTTCTTTTGACCACGGTTCTTTTCCAAGGGATTTTCTTGAACGGGGTTAGGTAGATTTTTTTCTTTAATTTTTTTAGGGCCCTTAGGACTCTCTTGGGCTAAGATAGGCGAGGGCAAGAATGCATCCCATGGCGTACATACCTACAAATACTTAAAACGAACTTGAGGGTGCGATGTCTAGGCTCACGTGTAGACTCTTAATCTTATGCCTTAATTTTGCACACCTTGTCTTACTTGAACACTCACGTGAGTGTGTTGACAAACTAATTCGGAATGAGTTACATGCCAAGTGTCTGTGAGGTAATACATGTATTCTATGCTTGCATGCGATACCTAGAACTTGCCCGGTGTGTGTGTAAAGCGAAATAGAATTTGTTTGGTCTTAGAGATGATTTAGGCATTTCTTTATGTAGCCTATATAATTATGAATCCACATGTACATATTTAACCTCTTTGAGCCTACAATCTTTTTTTCACATTACAAGCCTTACCCATTTGTTTGAATTAACCATCTATTTGAATATTTTCACCTCTCATGAGCACTTGAATTGTTATGAACCTTGTAAAAGTTAAAGTATGGGGTGGTTGGTTTGGCTTTCGAGTGAAACTAATTGAATAAGGAGAAAGGTGCACTGTTTTGAAAAAGGAAGAGCCACTTGAATTGAAAAAAAAAATCCTTGATAAGTGGTGGCTCTTGATGCAAGTGTGCTTAAAGAAGAATTGGGTAGTTACATTGATGTGAAGGTGAAATTTTGGTTTGACATAAGGATGGGGTTTAAATGTTAAAATGTATGTATTAAAGTGCTTAGGGAGGTGTAGTCACTCTTATATCTAAATGTATCATACCCGTCCCGTAGCCTACATTACAACCAAATGAAGCCTATTGATCTTAGACTGAACAACTCGATTAGTAGAGTATTACACTAAGGGCAAGCTTATGGTGTATCTGTGTGGCATGTGAATGTTCTTTGCTAAGAGTGAGTGAATTCGTTCTATCTACAGTTCCTTGTTGTTTTATTTCATGTGTGTGGAACTTCTCTAAAAAATGTGATATGAGGGCATTTAACTCAAGAAGAAAAAGCAAGTCTTCACTTCTGTTTAGAGTACATAGAGTAAGAACGAGTGTGGCATGGCATTAAAGTCTTCATCTAAGATGTGGTTGTTGCACTGCTTAGGTTGTTCTTTCATAATGGCGGGTGTGACATAAATAGGGTAATGCATCAAACGATTAGGCCTAGAAGTGTGGTTCAACTTGCTCGAGGACGAGCAAAGATTTAAGTGTGGGGTGTTGATAATAGGTGAATTAGACTATAATTAGGCCCTAAAGAACCACATTTTTGTATAGCTTTATGGTAAAAAGTGATAACCGAATGCTCTGATTAGTGCTTTTTCATGCTTTGCAGGCTATATCCAATAAAAGAAGTCTGTGGAGTACTTTTGGGATCAATTACGGAGAAAAGGAGGCCAATCATACAATATCCACAAAGTGCACCAAGCGAAGGGACAAAACCATAACTGAAGCTGGCCTGCCGCTGTCCGGGCGTAATCGCGGTAGGACCGCGACAGAACATTGCTGCAGATTTAGAGGACCATTCTGGCCACGGTCCTGGCGTAACCGCGGTAGGACCGCGGCAGGACGTGTAAATTTCAGGGACCAAAGTGTCAATTCAGGGAAACTTGGTATAAAACCCTTATAAGATGTAGAAATTCAGCCACAATAGGGCAGGCTTTTTTTTAGATTACTTTTGCAAGATGCACAAGTGTGAGAGATCACCCAAAAATACCACAATTTTTTATCTCTTCTTTTTCTTGCTATTTTCGATTATGAATATTTTCGTAGTTTATCCTTACATTGTTACGAGTAGCTGAATACTTTAGTCTAAGGTTTTGATGGAACCTATTGAAGGATGAACTTCTTGATTATGTTAAAATAGTTTGCCAGTTAATCTCTATTTATTCAACTACGTGTTTGTTGTAGTTAATTGACAGGATCCTCAATTAGTTGTGCCTATTAGTGTGCATAACTCGAAAGAGAGTGCATATTTAGTAAATTGTTGAACAATACCACTCCCAAAGTATAAAAAGGATTTATAACTGTGGGTTTAAAGGCGAGATTAAGGATAACGAAGCATTGGGTGCAATCTAAAGTGAGCTGTAATAAACAAAGTCAGCTAGCGTATCTCGGGAGATTGCATTTAGTAAATTATCGCAATTACTCGGGAGAGATTTACGGTAAAAAGAGTGCTCATGATTGATAGAGATGGTTTGGTGAATCTATATGAAACATAACCGGAAGGGATTTCATCAATAGGGGAAATCATTACCTTAGAACCTTCTCATTATTGTTTACAACCCAAGCATATTTGGTTTACAGCTGTTTATTTACTTTCAGTCTTAGTTATTAGAAATACCATCAACTATTGTTTACAATATTTGGGGAAGTTGATTATAAAGAATTAAGTAAGTCCAACAAAAGTAATTGATAGGTTAATTCTCTGTGAATTCGACTCTGGGCATAAATACTCAGGTTATATTTGCAACGTCCGTGCGTCCTTTTATAAGGCATAGTTGGGCACGATCACCAGTCGTGGATGATTGCGCCGTTCAGGCATTCACTCAGGGGCCCAACCCCCGAAGTTCCTTGGCTCTTCAATAGTTAAAACAAAATTTGATGGAGTACCCAGCAGTAACCTTGGCCGACGTCTACAACAGGTATGAGTCAAAGATTAGGGTCGAGGACGATCAGCTCGGGGCCTCTTCTGAATGTGTTTACTCTATCAGGTTCGATGACATATCTAAAATAGCCATTAATCAACAGACAAGACCATTCCGAGATCGATATCAACTATACAATACGGACCGGATGGGAAATTGATCCGGGTGTCACCCCATAAAGGACGAGAAAATGATCAACCGAGGACTCGGTGGTCGAGATTTGATGAGCAACAATGGGTTCGATAGGCCGCTTGGGAGCAGGGAATCACTATAGGGATACAACTTCAACGTGGACGCCGCCAGCATTGTATTATCCATGAGACGCATTAAAGAGACCAAGTGGCCCCGATCTTTGCAGTTTGATCCTACCCAGAGAGATTACCGTAGATTACCAACAATTAAGAGAAGAAATTGCCTGATTGTTCAACAACGGGCACCTCCGAGAGTTTCTGAGTGATCGATCCAAAAATCACTTCAGGAATAGGGATGCCAACAAGCAAGTTGAACAAGAAGAGCCTCAGCTCGTGATCAACATGATCATCGAAGGAGTCGATGTCCCCCAAGGACCAATGATTAAACGCACCAAAGTATCCATCACGCGGGAAAAAGTCACTCGGGATTATGTTTCAGAGGGAGCCATTTCGTTCAACGATGAAAATACCGAGGGCATCGTACAACCTCACACTGATGAACTGGTATCATCCATACTTATCAATAAATATCAAGTTAAACTTGTGTTTATTAATCCAGTTAGCTCGTCCAACATCATCATATCAAGGGTCGTATAGCAATTGAGGTTACATGACCAAATCGTACTGGCAATCTAGGTGTTGAATGGATTTAACATGGCATGTGAGACCACTAAAGGGGTAACTTTGCCAGTAAACACCTTCGGGACGATCCAAGAAATAAAGTTCTACGTGATCGAGGGAGGCATAAGGTACGCTATATTCAGAAGACCGTGTGTCCACAACATGAGGGCGGTACCCTCGACCTAGTATTCAAACTCCTAAAAATAGGATCCAATCCGTGAAGTTAAATATCCGAACTGGTTAGCTAACGTATTGGTAGTGCATAAAACAGTGAATAAACTAAGAATGTTTGTAGATTACAAAAACTTAAACAAAGCATGAATCCTTAGGGTACAACCAAATTTGGATGGGCACAGATGATCAAGAAAAGAATTCTTTCATCACTAAATTCAGCACCTACTGTTATACGTAATGCCGTTTGGATTAAAGAAAGCAGGTGCCACCTACTAATGCCTAGTAAATCGGATGTTCGAAGAAAAAATAAGGATATCAATTGAAGTTTATATTAACGATATTTGGTCAAGTCCATGCAAGCAGAGGACCATTTGAAACATTTGCAGTAGACCTTCGACATACTAAAGAAATATAATATGAAGCTAAATCCGGAGAAGTGCATATTCGGGGTGGATCAGGCAAATTCCTCAAGTTCATAGTATCCAATCGAGGGATCAAGATCAACCTCGACAAAATAAAGTCCATAGAGGACATCACATTGGTGGACAACATCAAGGCCATTCAAAGACTGACCGGGCGTATAGTTGCCTTGGGCCAAATTTAAAATTGAGGACATCCATAGAGGACATCACAGTGGTGAATCAAGCTACGTATCTTTAAAATTAAGTGTAAATTTAATTGTTATCCAATTTTAGGGTAAACATACTTGAAGGTAAATTTTAATCATTTTTAAATTGCAATTTAAACATACTTGCAAAATCAAACGAAATATAAAAGAAACAGACAGATATTGAAAATATGCAGCAAAAATAGAACAGGGTATATATATTGGTTATCCAAATCCATCTCTTTTAGTTGCAGTCCAAATCCATTGAAGTCCTAGAAACGATTAAAATTGAGAGAGAGGCATCTGGAAGGAGTCCATAACTCAAATGGTCATTTACCTATCCCAAATTATTTGTTAAAGTCACTTTTTGTCGTTTGTAACAAAGTTACTTAACTATGCCTTAGCACTCAGAAAGTCACTCAACTAGACTTTTCAAATTTTGGATTGCCAAATACTTATTTTAACCTCTGCATTATAAGCATTTATCTTCTTTTTATTTTTTTGAAATTTTTAATATTATGATTTTTCTCTTTTTTATTTATATTATGGACTTACCTAAAGAATAAAAAATTAATTTATAAATTAAAAAAACAAAAAGTATTTAAGCATATATAATGCTAGAATAACAAAATAATGAGAATAGTAAACAAATTAATTAGAATAATTTGTTCTTAATAGTAATTTCAGTATTAACGATAAAAATTCAAAAATTTATTTATACAATCGAGAATGAAAGACAATAAAGGTAATAAAATTTATATTCCATGCACATAATATAAGAATAATTATTTATACAAAGGTATTTTTATAATATACAAATATATTCTTGAAAATTATGCTCAATTATAATATTATTCCGTCATTATATGAGTTGAAAACTAATTTTATTATTTTTTATTTTATAAATAAAATATATTTATTCTATAGGTAAGTCAAAATGTAGATTAAAAAGAGAAAAAAGTTATAATATTTAAAAAGTTCGAAAAAATTGATAATTTATAGGGTAAAATAGATATTTGAAAATCAAAACGCTAAGATCTTTTAAGTGCTATAGACATAATTAAGTAACTTTGTTATTATAAACAAAAGAAAAGTGCCTTTATGAGATAATTTGGGATAGTTTAGTGATTATTTGAGTAATGAACTCCACCTGGAAGTGATGATTGTGAATAATTGGGAATCACCATTTTTATCAATTTATCCGGATAGTTTACCTTGTTATATCAGATTCACTATCATTTTCATTAAGTTAATAATTAAATATTTATCATAAAAGTTTATTTATAGTTACTTTATTAATGAAATTACATAAATATTTTTATTTTGTCAGTGAATCAAACTTAAACATGTATCTGTAAATTATTTTATCTTCACTTTATCAGATTGAGCAGTTAGGATTAGATTCTTTTTGTTATCTCCTTTATTTATTTTATTATCGCATAGAATAGTCAGTACACATCACATTTGCAAGTCATGATCAGTACACATTAAAATAAGTTTTCTCTAATATGGTACCAGCCTAATACAATTGAATTTACAAGTCATCATAATTTTTGTAACGTATCTATGGCAGTTAATAATATAGGTCTACTTAAACATTCAATGCAGCTCGAAATGATTTAAAAACACATCAATAATTTGTATATATGCTTTTAGAGGAAATGATCTTCTACAATTGTTACAATTTTGATTAGAAAAAAAAATCCTGTAAAAATATTTTGTATCCAGGGGTAGAGCTAAAAATCTAAATACGAGTTCAGCCGAACTCACTAACTTTTGCTCAAACAGTATATTTATATTTAAAAATTCATCAAAATATGAACGAATATTAACTTTAGAATTCAATTATTCACAATTGAAGCCGCTCTTATAAAATCAAGAATCCTAATGTTGGTATCTTGGTTGCGTCTCTCATTGTATTGTATTTATTGATCTTCTGTTCTATCTTTTATTCATCTCCTATAAAATGATCATATAACTAAAATGACATTTACAATAGGACATAAAACCAATCTGCCCTCCTTCCATTAATATAAATAGTTGTTGTTACATTTAAACCTCTGGATTATAACTTTGTCTATTCCAGCTACTATAGTAAAATGCCATTATAAAAAATAACTATTATAGAAATTTCTGATTGTATTTAGTTTGTACTCATAAGCAACCTCAAGCTTGTTTATAATTGAGGTATAATTTATTATTATTATTATTTGTAGTCATAAAAAAATGAAACCTGCATGGAAGATGATTCATGTGCTTTTTGGAATTAGTACTAACTTTAGAGAAAGAACCGAAAAAAAGGAGTTCAGACCAGTAATTTTTTACTGCATTACTAAGAGCCCATTTGGACATAAGATATTTTTCACCTTTTTTAAAAAATACTAAAATAATATTTGATCATTAAATTTTTAATTTTCACTTGACAATGAATTTTGAGATCTTTTGAAAATTTGAAAAATTCTAAAAACTTATTTTTCAAAATTTTCACTCAAATCACTCACAAAACTTTAAAAATAATCTAAAATTATATTTATGTCCAAACACAACTCTAATTTTTAAATATTATTTTTTTTTTGAAATTTTCCCGCTAACTTATGTTACTGAAATTTGACTCAGTAAAAGTCAAAATATAGTACAACTTTTTAACAATTACCTTTCCCATCGAATAGATAAGCTAGGTTTGACCATAAATCTCAAATTTATTTTGAAAAATTTAATTTGGGTGAAGTTTGGTTTGAAAATAAAAATATGTTTGGACATACGTTTTCAAAACATATTTTCTAACTTTATTTTGGAAAAACACGTGTATAATTTCTAAGTTTTGGGATTTTGGCCCAAAATCAGCTGAGATTTGGGATTTGGCCAAATATGGGCAAAATTTATGGCCAAACATGAGTTTTAAAAAATAAATTCTAAATTTATTTTGATAAAACTCATGGCCAAACGGGGCTAAACGTCTCCCTCTATCAACCTCCATTATTTATTTAAAAAAAAAAAAAGAATCTCCATTATTTTCCAAAAACAAAGCGAGTGGCAAAATGGTAAATAAACCTATTCCTCAAACCTACTTTCCAAAACCAGAGTGGTGGTTGTAACCAAAACTCCCAAAACTTTTCGGACAAAACAAATCCGAATTTTCCAATTTCCAAACCCTGATTTCTCTCTCTCTCTCTCTCTCTCTCTCTCTCTCTCTCTCTCTCTCTATTCTAGTTGCAAATTCAGTTTTGAATTTTTTCAGAGCAAATTATTCATTGCGATTAACGTGTTAAATTCAAAAAAATTCAATTGAGTAATAGCTATGTCGCTAAGGCCGAATTCGAGAACGGAGGCTCGCCGGAGCCGGTACAAAGTCGCCGTCGACGCAGAGGAAGGTCGACGAAGAAGAGAAGATAACATGGTGGAGATCCGGAAGAATAAACGAGAAGAAAGTTTGCTGAAGAAGCGTCGTGAAGGTCTACTACAAGCTCAGCAATTCTCCAGTACTGCAGCCGCCGTCTCTCAGCTCGATAAGAAGGTATCGATTTCACATAATCCGATCGGATTTAGCTGTTAATTATTAATTTTGAATTGAGATTGCGATTAATAATTACTCGGTGTTCATCGTTTCGGGCTTAATTGAGTTACTTGTGATTTTCTTTTGTTAATTATTTGTAGCATTCAGTTTTTAGTTTAGTTTATTCTAATCGGATTCAATAGTTTATTTGAATTTCAAGTACGATCAGTACCGAAGAAGTGTTACTACTTCGAGCTTACTACACTACGTGTAATGTCTTTCTTACTTGTATTTTTAATTAATTTTGAATTAAAATTGCGATTAATAATTACTCGGTATTCATTGTTTCGAGCTTAATTGTTTACTTGTAATTTTCTTGGTAATATTTGTAGCATTCAGTTTTTAGCTTAATTTATTCATGTCATCAGTAATGACAAAGTGTTACCACTCCCAGCTTTACTCGGCTACTTATATTTAAAAATTAGTAATTACTTGCTTCATTCCTTACTTAGCTTCACATTTCGTATTATATTCATCAGTTGTTTATTTGAATTTCAATTTGGGATCAATATGATGAAGTGTTATTATTTCCAGCTTACTCGGCTTAGTTGTTATTTTTTATTGATTACTTGCTTCATTTAGTTCTTAGCTTCGGGTATTCATATCATATTTTCAATTGTTAATTTGAATTCAAGTGCGATCATTATTGACTCCTGACTCAGTATTTGTGCCTTCTTTATAACGCAACGACTTCTTATTTATTGTTAATTAGTCTCAGCGATGGGATAATTGACTTATTTTAAATTATTAGGTATGATAATTTGAGGAGTATAAATATATAGTCTTCTTTGTAGCTCCCTCTTCCAGAACAAATATCACTATTTGGAGAGTCAAAGATTTACCCTTCCAGCCCAATTTATGTGATGTAATTTGATTGCTTTAAGAAAGAAAAACCTGTGAAACTTTGTGGTCTAAAACAAGTTGTGGCTATAAATCATTAAGGATAAAACGGGAAGTTTAAAGTTTATTGTTTCTAAACACGGAAAGGTGCCATTTTTTTGGGACAAACTAAAACGGAAGTGTGCCACATAAAATAGGACAGAAGGAGCATTTGATTTTACAAGTATATATAAAGTAATTAAATTTATAGTAGTTTTTAAGTATAGATATTTATTCAAGAAAATGAAGAAATAGATGATCAAATTTACACTGAAAAGTTGATGAGCTAATCCTCGTGGTTCAAATACAGCCATTCTTATTGGGAGGGAGGTGTATTTTTTAGCTAAAGCCAATGTCATGCAGCTCTGCTAACGAAGTAGCTAATTTGATTTTATTGATTAATAACCTTTCAGCTGGAGAATCTTCCTGATATGATTTCCGGGGTATGGTCAGATGACAGCAGCATGCAACTTGAATGTACTACACAGTTCCGGAAACTGCTTTCAATTGGTCAGCTGCTTTATATTATTTTTTGACTGTATTTCTATTTGATCACGTTGACAAAGAATGTTTCTCCTCCTGGTATCTCTGTTGCTTAATTGGTGTTGCCTTTGGTTATGGTTGTGTTGGCAGAACGCAATCCTCCTATAGAGGAAGTGATACAGTCTGGAGTAGTCCCTCGTTTTGTTGAATTTCTTGCTAGAGAGGACTATCCTCAACTGCAGGTTTGTACTGAATTTGCTGTTTTCTTTTTTTTTTTTTGTCGTTTATCTTCATTTCTAGTGTTTACATATTCTTTGGTGTCCTATGATCTAGTTTGAGGCAGCATGGGCTCTTACAAATATTGCATCTGGTACATCAGAAAACACTAAAGTTGTGATTGATTATGGTTCTGTTCCAATTTTCGTCAGACTTCTAAGTTCACCAAGCGATGATGTCCGTGAACAGGTAAAAACTTTCAAATATAAGAGAGCTAGGGTTTCATGTTTCTTTTTATAAATGTCATGATATTATGTCAATGAAACACCAGCTTTGCCAATTTATTTCTTAGAAGTTCTTTTATGTTGATGTTTTCACTTTTATAGGCAGTTTGGGCTTTGGGCAATATTGCTGGTGACTCACCCAAGTATCGTGACCTTGTGCTTGGCCATGGAGCCTTAGCGCCATTGCTTGCACAATTCAATGAGCATGCAAAGCTATCTATGTTGAGAAATGCTACCTGGACATTGTCAAACTTTTGTAGGGGCAAGCCTCAGCCGCAGTTCGAGCAGGTTAGACTCAAAAAAAAAAGTTTGTTTTAATATTTTCAGATTTTTATTAATAAAGGTTGTTCCTTTTGAAATTCATTGCTTAGACAAAAGCGGCACTCCCCACTCTTGCTCGACTTATCCACTCAAATGATGAAGAAGTCCTGACAGATGCATGCTGGGCTCTATCATATCTTTCTGATGGAACTAATGACAAAATCCAGGCTGTTATTGAAGCTGGAGTGTGTCCCCGCCTTGTTGAGCTGCTACTGTGGGTCATAGATCTTACTTTTTTGGGGTTTGTTTCGGGCTTTCTTTGTGCCAAAATCATATCTTCTGATGCTCTGCATTGTCTTCATCTTCTTTTTGTGTGTAGTCATTCTTCGCCATCTGTTCTCATTCCTGCCCTGCGCACTGTTGGTAATATTGTCACTGGAGACGATATCCAAACTCAGGTATTTATTATCCTCCCATGGGAAATACATATAAATTTCTCAGATTTTCCCAATTCTTCATTTTTGATTTTTTTTAGTTTTTCCTCTTCTAGTTCTTAAGTGAGTCTCTGTGAAAACATGAACTCTCAATATCTAATCCATCAGTATATCAGATGTCGAGTTTTTTTCTTTTGGGTAAATTATTGCACAGTAGAAAAAAAATATGATTGAATCTGGCTTTGATCCATGATAATTCAATATTTGGAATAATTCTGATAGTCAACTATGTTTCAATATCAAAGAGAAGATGATATTTAAGATTGGACTAGTCAATTGGCTGCATAACTTAGTTGGCAGACATTTTTGTGCCATGTTTAGGAGAGGTTGCTAATTAAAATCTTTGGCTCTTTGCTAATTCATTCGTGTACCTCATTTTCACATTTGCCTACTTGGATAGGGGCTTTATGGTGTGTTTCTGTTATGATCATTGCTAGAATAAAGGCTCATCTACTTCGCTGCCAACAGTAGTAGTATTGTACCACATTGTTCTGTTTTGAACCTTTTTGCTCTCTCAGGAACTTCATTTGTTCACTCAAGTGAGTTGTTGTAATTGAGTGTGTAGGAGGAGGAAATAGGGTAGAGATGAGAGTTTCTAAATTTTGAAACGAAAGGAGAGCGAAAATTGAGTAAACTTCTCCTGTAATCCTTTTATTCTCCTACCAAGGCGGGGAAGCTCTGAAAGGTATATTGTAAGGCAGAGGTATCCTTTTATTTGCACATTGTGAAGGTTCAATGCCCTCTTTGGGTTCTGCGCCTGCTCACCTCTCATATTTGCTGCCTCTTCCATTTTCAAACGTGGTGGAAAGTGGAAAATTAAATAAACAAAAATTCAAAATTAATTGTTTATTAAAGCAAAGGATGTCTTGCCTAATTAAAAAGTTTGATTCTTTCTCTGGGAACACTGATGAACTCCCTCTGATGTCTTGCCTAATTAAAAAGTTTGATTCTTTCTCTGGGAACACTGATGAACTCCCTCTGAATTTTAGGTTATAATTGACCATCATGCTCTTCCCTGCCTTCTTAACCTGTTGACGCAAAATTACAAAAAAAGCATTAAAAAGGAAGCTTGCTGGACAATCTCGAACATTACAGCTGGTAGTCGAAATCAAATTCAGGTATGTTGTATTGGACATTTATGTGCTTCTTTTATCACTTTACAGATAAGTGAAAATAAGTGAGAGAAAGAGAACTTTTTCAATGTGATTCAGTAATGTATAATGATACCTAAAGAGGTTTAATTGAAATAGGCTGTGATTGAGGCTGGCATTATTGCCCCTCTTGTCCATCTGCTACAAAATGCTGAATTTGAGATAAAGAAAGAGGCTGCTTGGGCGATTTCAAATGCTACATCCGGTGGAAATCACGATCAGATCAAGTATAGTTCCTTTTAAAAAGTTCAGTTTCGTCCAATTAACCTTATATCTAGTTTCAAGCTCATGTAAATTTTTTTCTAGGTTCCTGGTGAGCCAAGGATGTATAAAGCCATTGTGCGATCTTCTGGTTTGTCCTGACCCAAGAATAGTCACAGTCTGCTTGGAAGGGCTTGAGAATATTCTGAAGATTGGGGAAGCTGATAAGGATCTAGGTAACACAGAAGGCGTGAATGTTTATGCCCAATTGATCGACGAGGCTGAAGGTCTAGAGAAGATTGAAAACCTCCAGAGCCATGACAACACTGAAATCTATGAGAAGGCAGTGAAGATCCTCGAAACTTATTGGTTGGAAGAGGACGATGAGCAGCTTCCATCAGCTGATGCTCAACAATCTGGATTCAACTTTGGAGGGGGTGAACTACCTCTTCCATCAGGAGGATTCAACTTCAGTTCATGAGGTATGTTATTGTTCCCCTTTTTATGATTACTTCTTATCTGCTGACAATTGTTGCCTTTAAGAGTTTTGTTCTTTTGGCATCTGTATTATGGTGTAAAATATTTACTGTTAGAATGAAATGGACCTGGAAAGAGCAAAATGGATTCGGTCAGCCAACCTACTGATTTGGGATTGAGCAGCAGTTGATTGAATGATCTGTATCATGGTGTAAAAATAGTAGCCTTGCCTTTGAACCAACTAATGGAATGTATAGCAGTTAAAACTTCTTCTTAATCTGTATCTTTGCTATGATTCTTTCCAGGTTCGGCCAGCAGGTCAGTCGGTGGTTTCAGATTGGACACAGCATCCTCTTTCATCCAGGTTAACTTATTCCTGAACGGATGTTATCAAAATTGTTTGTTTCTCAGAGGCTGGCATGGAGAAACGGATGGAAAATGAGAAGGGACTGTTTGAAAAATGTGTAGAGTCGTCTTTTTTTTTTTTTTTTTAAATTTAATTCCTTGCATTTTTTTTGTG
>MU736461.1:8081-21401 GCA_026770625.1 Nicotiana glauca
TGTTCACGTCACAACTGTGTGCAATATTAAATTGAACTAAAAATAGTTTTGGGAGTATCATTAGCAACACCAAGGAAGGGTGGGTCATAAGGCTCACTCCTAAAACTACCCTTACCAGTGTAGGAATAGGTTATGGCTATTCCCCTTATTGGGATGAACTTTGTATCATTTCTAAATTTGTAATGCCAACCCACTCGGCATAAGTGGGAAGGCAACCTACCCGATAGGCCGTAATCAGACGCCATGCCGTACACATGGTGGTATTGTGCTGAGAATCAAAATCTGGGAATTCAAAATTTGGAAATTAAAAAAATGGAAATCTCAAGTGTGATACATGACCCTAGAGGGACGACCTAGCCGATTGGGTCGTGATCGGACTCCGCTCAAGATAGCGGTGGTATTGTGAAAGAATTATGGAAAAAAGGGAAAATGAGATTGTGATTGAAGTATATGTCTCAAATGAGGCGACCTAGCCGATCGGGTCGAGATTGGACTTCGCTCAAGATAACAGTGGTATTGTGAACAATGTTGAACAGTATGAAATGCCCCAAATTACAAGCTATGGGAAAATGATGTGAAAATAGCATGATTCTTTTATTTGATAATTCTATGATCATTTAAGGTGTTGGATTTGTACTTGTGATTTCCTTATTATTGTATGAAATACATAGGTGTATAATTTGATATGTGAATCCTATGGAAGGGCTATGAAATACAGCCTAGAGGTATGAAAATTATGTGAAAGCTATGTGATCCCTTTTATTTGGTAATGTGGTGATTGTTTAAAGCTTTTGTTAAACCCTTATAATTTCTTTGTCCTTGCATGATAATTCTTTCTAATTAGATGATGTTTTTTTCATACATGCAAGTACAATTCAAATCTAGTGACGTCCCTTTTGTCGGGGGCGCTACATTCGTGTTATGATTATAGGTGGTTCTATAGAAGATACTCCAGTCCACCAGCAGTAGCACTTCTCCGCCTCCCGTCAGCTATATTGGTGAGCCCCTTTCCTCTTGGGGCCCTACGTGGCTCATGCCTCTTTTCTTCCCGGAATCCTATTTTGGCATTTGTGCAAGGTATAGCCGGAGCTTTGTTACCGTTATTTTCCGTATTACATTACTCTTCAGTTGTGTTTAGAGGCTTCGTAGATAGGTTGTGGGTAATGTCGGGTATTGTAATTAAATAGAATATTGATGTTTGGCAAATATTTATAAAAACTCGTAATATTTTAATAATTATGAACTAAGTTTCTAATGTAAGTGAAATGAAAATCAGTAAATACTATTGTATAGAATTTGATTAATGATGTATATTTCTTCTTTATTGGAAGATTGGGTAGGGTTTAAGCTTTAGGGTTTTTTTTTTTTGGCAATCCGCTAGGCAAGTGCCTAGGGCTAGTTTTTATTAATAAAAAGCTAAAAATGAAATTACATTGGCTGGTGGTCGTACACAATGAAAGAAATAAACTTTGACAATTANATAGGGCAAAAATCACGTGCTCACAGATGGGCATTACTAGAATTTCCAGAATGTTGTAGTAACTTAAGGAAAAGCTCTTTGAGGTATGTATGGTTAAAACCCGTCTTTTAGAAATCGAGTTTCATCCATGTTTACGTGAATGTGGTAAGATTAAAGTTGAATTGTTGCAACGATTGTTATTTTACATGAATTGGTGTTGTAACCTTATATGTGTGAAAGATGTGTGTCAACATGATCAACGTGCTATCTTGATAAGTGAAAGGGGCTAAAGATATAAATTATGTATTGAAATGCTAAAAACTTAAATTGAGATTTGAGTTGCATATAGTATGACAAACTATGTGAAATTCTCTATGTATATAGGTATTTGAAGTAATCAAATGAATTTAGGAAATAGTGTGTGACCAATGTGCCGAGAACTTAAATCATAAATGTACTTGGTGATGCCTTTGATGTGTTTTATTACGGGTTGGTGTATCCCCTCTATTGATTTGGAAGAATCCATTGTGTTTAAAGTTCCATTGTTAATAAACTTGAGGTGTATGATTTCTGAAATATTGCTTATGCCCATGATTCGTGATTCCTCTCATGTGAATTTGACATCTTGGATAGAATGGATTGTTATTGAAATTGATATCGATGTGAAACTTGTGAAATATGAAATACGGCCACTGTGCCAGGAATAAAGAATCTTGTGAATGGCCAAATGAGCCAAGGAAATACTGTTGTTGTTGGTGACTGGAAATACTGATTGGAATCTATAAAATGTGAAGGATATTAAGGTAAGCATGGTTGCATTTATGCCATTTTTGTATTCTCGTGTTCACGTCACAACTGTGTGCAATATTAAATTGAACTAAAAATAGTTTTGGGAGTATCATTAGCAACACTGAGGAAGGGTGGGTCATAAGGCTCACTCCTAAAACTACCCGTGCCAGTGTAGGAATAGGTTATGGCTATTCCCCTTATTGGGATGAACTTTGTATCATTCTAAATTTGTAACGCCAACCCACTCGGCATAAGTGGGAAGGCAACCTAGCCGATCGGTCCGTGATCAGACGCCATGCCGTACACATGGTGGTATTGTGTTGAGAATCAAAATCTGGGAATTCAAAATTTGGAAATTCAAAAACTGGAAATCTCGATTGTGATACATGTCCCTAAAGGGATGACCTAGCCGATTGGGTCGTGATCGGACTCCGCTCAAGATAGCGGTGGTATTGTGAAAGAATTCTGAAAAAAGGGAAAATGAGATTGTGATTGAAGTATATGTCTCAAATGAGGCGACCTAGCCGATCGGGTCGAGATCGGACTCCGCTCAAGAGAGCGGTGGTATTGTGAACAATGTTGAACAGTATAAAATGCCCCAAACTACAAGCTATGGGAAAATGATGTGAAAATAGCATGATTCTTTTACTTGATAATGCTATGATCATTTAAGGTGTTGGATTTGTACTTGTGATTTCCTTATTATTGTATGAAACACATAGGTGTATAATTTGATATGTGAATCCTATAGAAGGGCTATAAAATGCAGCCTAGAGGTATGAAAATTATGTGAAAGCTATGTGATCCCTTTTATTTGGTAATGTGGTGATTGTTTAAAGCTTTTGTTAAACCCTTATAGTTTTTTGTCCTTGCATGATAATTCTTTCTAATTAGATGGTGTTTTCTTCATACATACCAGTACAATTCAAATGTAGTGACGTCCCTTTTGCCGGGGGCGCTACATTCGTGTTATGATTGTAGGTGGTTCTATAGAAGGTACTCCAGTCTACCAGCAGTAGCACTCCTCCACTTTCCGTCAGCTATATTGGTGAGCCGCTTTCCTCTTGGGGCCCTACGAGGCTCATGCCGCTTTTCTTCCCGAAATCCTATTTTGGCATTTGTGCAAGGTATAGCCAGAGCTTTGTTACCGGTATTTTCTGTATTACATTACTCTTCAATTGTGTTTAGAGGCTCCGTAGATAGGTTGTGGGTAATGTCGGGTATTGGAATTAAATAGAATATTGATGTTTGGCAAATATTTATAAAAACTCGTAATATTTTAATAATTATGAACTAAGTTGCTAATGTAAGTGAAATGGAAATCGGTAAATACTATTTTATAGAATTTTATTAATGATGTATATTTCTTCTTTATTGAAAGATTTGGTAGGGTTTAAGGTTTAGGGGTTTTTTTTTGGCAATCCGCTAGGCAAGTGCCTAGGGCTAGTTTTTATTAATAAAAAGCCGAAAATGAAATTACATTGTCTGGTGGTCGTACACAATGAAAGAAATAAACTTTGACAATTACATAATTCCTATTATCAATATTGACTACAATACTCAATATTGATATCACATTATGTAATCTAGTATAATATTTAAAACTTAGCCAAGTAATGTCATTCACATTGAGAGTGATCTGAAGTGTAGTTGTACTATGTTTTAGCTCATGGTACCAGTGATGTATTACTTTTGTAGTCGTATGATCAGATTCTTTTTGCCCTGCATTCATCATTGTGATGTTGCACCGGTTATGAACCATTCTGACGTTGAACATCCAGTTCATCAAGGCCCAGTTCGTTTCCTCATTCCGTTGTATGCATTTGTAACCACATTTGTCAAGTGTTTTCCATCTTTTTCGATTGCCCAGAAAGACCAGGTCTTTGTTGTTGCATCTTGGTCCATGTTCTTGCATTTTTGAAGCTATAACTGATGCCACTATGTCACGACAGTCATGCCTATATCTGTGTCCCATTTAGTCACTGCCCAAGGGTTGCAAATAATATGCATTTTCTAGACGTGTTCCAATGTTTGAGCATTAATTTTCTGCTTGCTCGTTTTGTTCCAAGTTGAATTTTCTGCATGGCCTAGTTCCTAGATGTTACCCAGACAACATTGCCAAAACCAGCATCTCAAAGCCTGACCAACTGTAGCATTCTACATGCATTTGCCTTCCTCTTCGTGTATTGTATCAATATAACTTATATGATAGGCTTGCACACACGCATATACATGAATTATTCTAATTTTTAACCAATAAATCCTCACATTGCCCGTACATCTGGAGTTTTTCCTTTGATGCAGCGTGGTCGAATTTTCAAGTCTCATGCTTATGCATGCCCTTTTTCCTTCTTCATGGGAATGAGCACATAGTGCTAATACCACCCATTGAATTCGTAATGGGGGCAAGTCATGAGTACACTAACAGTTCCTGCAAAATAAAAAACAAGGTTAGTGAAAACATTTGGCAAAATCATGTGCTCCACAAGGATTTGATGATAGCGACAATGACTTGTGCCTAGCTCCCTTACTACTACCCTTGCCTTATTCCTTGCTTCCATCCTCCCCTTCATGAATTTGTATGTTATGTCATCCTTATATCTGCCCCAAACCTTGCATTTTTTCCTCATTTCCTTTGTAACCTCACCAGCGGCTCGAAAGTGCATCAGAAAAAAGCAACAGTTGTTGCACAGCTTTAATGGCATGCGTGACAGGATAGTAGAGATCCCCCAGGCGTGCAAATTGTTTATTAGTATGTGAATGAATGCATAGTTTTCCGCATGATCACTATTTCCTTTGAGAAAAGTTTGCATTAAACACTTAATAAGCATGTATTTTTCCTGCATATCCTCGAACTTCCCCAGCATGCTGATGCAAAGTCCAAATGATTTGGCATTTGTTTTTGGTCACGCGTGCCTTGCTGTGTGTTTGACTGCATCTAAATCTCCCTTTTTCAAAATCCCAGCCAATTTGCATGAAAATTCTCCTTTCCACTTAGACAAAATAGAAAAAGCTGCTTTAGCTACTGTAGCCTTTTTCCATGTGTGTGTGTTTTTCCATACTGGCATTTGCTCGAAAATAGTATCCACACTGCTCTTCCATTTGGTGATACACCCACATTCACTCAATATCCCAGTTTTCTTTTTGAAGTTCCCAATGTCTTTGACCACAATATCTACAAAGCAGTCTTGCTTTTGGTCGCACGCCTGGCATGTTGTTCCAGCTTTTGATGCTTGAAACCAAGAACATAATATTCCTCTTTTCCTCATAGACAAATGAGAAGAAGCTGCTTTTGTGTTTGCCATACTTTTTTTTTCAAAAAACAGAGTAACGCATGTGCATGTTGTCCACTTTGTAGTACTTATGTTTTCTACTAAATAATTCCTTTTCCAATAGATAGTTTGAGACAATTCCAAAGTACCAAGTCCAGTAGGTTCCTGCAAAATAGAAGCAAGGTTAGTGAGAAAAACGAGCACCATCCTATCTTCCCCAACGCTTTGATGATGATGATTCTGGATTTTTAGCTGTTCCATTGCCCTTTTTATCATCCCTTCTTCTACTGTCGCTTTACTTTTACTCTCAGGTACGGGCATTGCATTTTATCTCCGTTAATTAGTCTCCTTCCTTGAGTGTCTAGCTGATAGAAAGAGTGGCATTGAATGTTCCCCAGGTCGAGAGCATAGTTTGCCAAGTGATCAGCTACCTTATTTCCTTCTAGATATATATGTGATATTTTGCCATTCATAGTTGTCAACAACTGTCTTATCTCCTTCACCTCTTCCTCAATAACCCAAGGTGGCTTCCAAATCCCTTCAATCACTCTTTTACGAAGCATTGAGTCTATTTGCACCCAGACATTGAAAATGCCCGCAGCTCTGGTATGTTGTAACGCTTCTAATATAGCCTTAGTTTTTGCTTATGTATTTGTCGTCTCTTTTATTTCCTTGCCACACCCAAATATCAAATCACTATGCTCATTCCTCAAATAGTATCCAATGGAACTCCTTCCAGGATTGCCCCTTGATGCTCCATCTGCATTTATTTTGGTCCAACCTGGAGTTGGAAATTCCCACAGTACCTTGTTGAATTTCGATTTTGGAGTGTAGTCCTCCATCATTTTCAGCATATCAGGCCATAAAAAAGGTACAGAAGTAATTCCAGGTTTCCTCACCTTAATAAGTGACTATATAGTCATGCATATTTGGCAAACAACCCTGTTAGTTGACACTGCCTCCCCATGTTTATTGCTATTCCTCTTTTTCCACAATTCCCATAGAATGATGCTAGGTAGTGCTAGAAAAATTGGCTTAAGTCTTGCGATGACCTGTAATGTCCAGCATTTAACTATAGCTTGATGCAAACTTAAACCCTCCAAAGATAGACCAGCATAGGAGAAGAAGTATGACCACTCTTGAAGCTGTGTATGAATAATAAAACACATGGTTAACTGTCTCTTCACTAGGATGAACACAACACCAACATTTAGAAGGCATAAAATACCCCATTTTCCTAAGTGCTTCATCTAGTGGCACCTTTCCTTTCCATAAAAGGAAAAAAAGGCTTATAGGAGTTCAATCCAACCTATAAACTGGGAGAAACAGACTTAAACCAAAAGGATAATGGAATAGTGTTTTTCTGTTCCAGAATGTATTTCAGAATCTATATTCCAGCCCCCATGTATATCTGAATGTCTATCCTAGAATGTGTGTATTCCAGCTTCTATCTCAGAATCTATCTCTAATGTATATTTTAGGGTGTATCTATCTTCCCAGAATGTATATCCCCCCCTTTAGTTATTTTTCCTCCCCCCCCTTTATAGACAAAACAGACCCCCCCTTTTTATTTACAGCATTCAACTTTCTAACCTGTTATTCCTCTAGCACATGTGCACCCCTAATCTTTTTAATCATTCTCTCCCATGTTCTCCCCTCAGGTTCCCACTTCTATCTGTCTATTCTCTTATTCAATTCAATGGTTATGGGTAGTATATTGTTTAGTCATTTCTTTTAAAGCTTGCCCATACCCTTACTGACTTCCAACCCATTATGAATGAGCAGAACATTAGTTAGTGGCGTATTATTTCTCTTACTGACAGCCACTAACACTTAAATATTTCCAGCCCTTTTAAAACCCAGAATACCCCTAAAAACTCTTATGATTGTATTACGCTAAGTTTAGAAGTCTGAAGTCGTAGCTTATATAGGCTTATTCCTAAAATTGAATTCAGGTTAAACTTACAGTTCTACAGCTATATCCAATTCAACCTAAATTCCTTCATTGATTCAAGCCCAGTCAAATAGGGGAGTTAATCCAATGGCCTGAGTTGGTCATATTGGGAACCAACCCTGACCAACTTAAAGCCAAAGGATCAAGCAGGCAATTAAAATGCAAACAAAGGTCAAAGCAATACTGAACAAGCACATTGATACGAGTTAGAAACGGGCTAGGAATTCTACTGTAATGAGCAGACTCATGTTGTTTTCTAGTTTTTCAACTGAGTTCAGTTGACGACACTTCTTAATTGACCATACGAGCTATAATATATAGCTAGCAATTAATAAACAAGAATCAAGCAGGTTAACAGATGGCTTTCAGTGACTTTAGATGCAACAAGGAATTTTAACATGAACCTAACTATTCTATGACTTTAAACAGGTTGAACACATAACTCACTATAGGTACAAGTAACAAACAAACAGAAGAAAATGACCAAATAAAAGGTCTTTTGAAGACGGACATAATTGAAAGAAAAATAACAGAAAAATCAAATAAATTAACTAGACATGCAAGCAAACACAAATAGAACACAAACAAGAACAGAAGAAAGAGAAGAACTTATCTCGGAAGCTTAGGAACGAAAAAAAACTAGGCTTGACTCGAACCCTTTTTGAAGTCGAACGGACTTTAATCGAAGTGTTCTCAACTGAGAACACCTCGATTAAGGCCTATTAGACCCCAACCCTTCATTAATTTGGACACACCCCCATGATGTTATGTTCGAGGGTTCACACGGTTGATTTAGGGCTTAAAGTTTTCCGGTTAGATTCGAACCAAACCAAGCTCGGTTTGGTTACGAGGGAGGTCAGGGGAGTAACTGGTACGAATTTGGGGTCGGCTGGTATAGATTAGGTTTTTGCTCGAATCTTCAAATGAAGATTCGAGATGTTTGGGAAAGATTCGAGGTTAATGGTTTGTGGATTTGGATTCAGGATGGTTGAGTGGTCCTAGGGTGTTAAGATGGTGGCCGACGGCGTTGTTGCTGCCAGGTTTCAGGTGCTGGGATAGGGTGGCGGCTAGGTTTAAACCCTAGCTCATCTCTGATCAAGAGACGAGAGGGGGGTGGTTTGGTTCGGGGGGCTGGGGTAGGAAGTTAAGTTTATATAGGGGCGGGGTAGACGAATCTGGGCCGTTCGATCAAGCCTGATCAACGGCCGGGATCTTGTACTTAAAGAAAACGGTACCGTTTGGTCCCGTTTTGAGACTGGGTCGGTTTTCGGGTGAAGTGGGTCGGGTATAGGGGAGAGCTTGAGACCGTTGAATTGAGTGAGATGAACGGCTCCGATTGATCCTGCCTAAACATCGTCGTTTGGCCTTAGACAGGAATTGCATTGGACCGTTCGATTAGCTTGATTGACGGCTCAGATTTGGGGCGCCAATACGTCGTCGTTTGGTGATGTCTGAGGGATCAAGAGACCGGACTGGGTCATTTGAAAGGAATTGGGCTTGATTTTCTTTGGCCCAATCCGAGCTTTTTTTTTTCAACTTTTTCTTTTTCTTCTTTTAGTTTTCTAATTAAGCAAAATTCCTAATTAAATTGTAAAACCAAAATTAAAACTACACAAATATTAATTAACACTTTACAACAATCACACAAATCAAAACCTTAAAATAAAATCATACAAGGACAACAAATAGAATACAAATGCATATTTCGGGATTTTCCTTTTAGAGCTGAATGATGGTTTAATTAATTCCTAAATGCATAAAATCCTACATGTGCATGCAACATGTATGTTTGGTATTTTTCAATTAACTATAGCGAGGCAAACATTTGCGGACAAAATAATTACCAAAAATGTCACGCAAATTCTCAAAATTGTACCCGAAGGTAACTTGTTTTATTTTTCGATTTCTTTTGGAGTAATTTCCGTGAAGCAAAAATCACGTGCTCACAGCTGCCCCTCTTTGTCCGAAAACACAAAGAGTTTTCGTGCAAAGATAAAGTGAGCGGATACGAGCGATTTTTGCCCGTTGAAGTATTATGTGGGAAGCATTTTTTGAAAAAGATTTAGCCGAACCTTGCCTTCAAAGGTTTCCTACATATCCCTGGCTAAAGGGGAATCAGGTTAATGTAGTTCGGGAAGTTTTGGTAGCTGGGACTACCGTGGGATTGTGATTTTGCTGTTACTGCTGATGCATGCTGTTGCCATTACTTTACGATCTCCTTATTACACCGTGCTAAAAAGAAAACGAGAATCTAGGCTAGACTACGGATCATAAGATCTCATCTATATTCAACTTATTCTTGTTGCCTTGTTTTCTTATCTGCTTGTGTTTCTTTCGGTGCTTTTCTTTCGAGTACTTGGGGCTGACACTGGCCTTTGCTTTTCTGAATACCAGTTTTCATCGTTTTGCTCAATCTGCTGGGGACACAGGTTTCTTTGTCAAGTCTGTTATGCTGGGGACAACCAAGGCTCGAAGGCCGCTTCTCTCCAAATTTGTCTTATCTTTCTTTTGACTCATGCGCTTGAATTTGTGCTGGGAATTCTTGTTGTAACCTTCTTCTTTATAGTGGGTTACTGGTTTCAAAACCTAAAACGTGGAGACTGAAAAATATTCCTTTTGTTATACAGGTGGGCGCCTATTTATCTAAAAACATGAAAAATATTCTGCTTATTATACAGGTGGGCACCTATATATCCGAAACATGAAAATTATTCCCTAGTTATACAGGTAGGCGCCTATTTACTAAGACATGAAATGTATTCCCTAGTTATACAGGTGGGCGCCTATTAATCTAAAGATATGAAAATATTCCGCTTATTATACAGGTGGGCGCCTATTTATCCGAAACATGAAAATTATTCCCTAGTTATACAGGTGGGTGCCTATTTTCTAAGACATGAAATGTATTCCCTAGTTATACAGGTGGACGCCTATTAATCTAAAGACATGAAAAATATTTCGCTTATTATACGGGTGGGCGCCAATTTATCCGAAACATGAAAATTATTCCCTAGTTATACAGGTGGGCGCCTATTTGCTAAGACATGAAATGTATTCCCTAGTTATACAGGTGGGCGCCTATTAATCTAAAGACATGAAAAATATTCCTCTTATTATACAGGTGGGCGCCTATTTATCCGAAACATGAAAATTATTCCCTAGTTATACAGGTGGGCGCCTATTTGCTAAGACGTGAAATGTATTCCCTAGTTATACATGTGGGCGCCTATTAATCTAAAGACATAAAAAATATTCCGCTTATTATACAGGTGGGCGCCTATTTATCCGAAACATGAAAATTATTTCCTAGTTATACAGGTGGGCGCCTAAATGCAAAAAACATGAAATGCATTCGATTTGTTTCCTCGTTCATCCGAGAACGACAGAAAATTTTCTGCCCCAGTTTTGGTGACCTTCCTTGTGGCGTGTATTTTTCGCCATCATCAGCCTTTATTTTCCTGTAAAAATCAAAGAAAATCTTGTTAGTTTATAACATGGTGAGTGGTCACGCCACTCTTGTTGGGGACGGTTTTTTTTCTTTTTCTTGCTCTGTGCTCCCAAAACTGGTTGGGGGGATAACTTTACTTGCCGGGGATGATATTTCTGTTGGGGATGGATTTTCCATTTATCCCTTCCCCGCTCTTTTGTTTCAAAACACGTTGGGGGAGTTCTTTCAACTCCAAAACTACTCCCTTCAAAAAGTTTTATTTTTCCTCAATACCGCAGGGGATGAATATGTTACAATCCGGGGATGATATTATCGTGGATAAAACTGCTGGGGTTATTTTGTTGCAGATGAATCCTCCCTTTCTACTTCCCCTTTTTTCGCGTTTTCTGACCATCCGGGAACTTGGTCGGTGATCCATTGAAGTTCTGCTGGGGATCCTCTTGGAACTTGATCCATAAATTCCTCAACCGTTGCTTTCCAGCTTTTCTCCATATTTTCCTTACTTTCTAGGCCAGTTTGCCATCTGGATCTCGCAACAAACGCCTTTTTTTCATATTGCCTTGTCTTTGGCCTGTCCTCTTCACATTTCGCTTTGTACCATTTTGGCGGCTGGTAGTAAACTTTGAAAAATCCTTCTAAAATTTCTGGAATTTAGACAAAGAAATGAAAAGACAGAAAAAGAGAAAAATCTTTCTAAACAAATGCTGGGGAAAAAGAAAAGGAAAGAACTTATCTGGACAGTATGACTGGTCCCAACGATCATGTCGTGCATTCCGGATTAATCGACCCAGTCTATTTGTATAAATCAATCTTTCTGATGGCTTCATTTGCCGGGGATAAACAGAGGCCCAACTCTTTGCCATATGTAGATCCTTTCCGCCAATCACATCTTGTCGCCTCATAGTGCCCTTCGAGGGATTTTCACTAATAAGACTCTCTCATTTCTTTCGGCTCCCGTCGCCTTATGGTGCCTGTGAATGTTTTCACCACAAGAATCTCTCATTTTATTTCTCTCCGCTTACGTCACCTTATGGTGCCTGTGAAGGTTTTCACCGATAAGACTCTCTCATTTTATTTTTCGGCTGGGGATCGGAGTGTTACCGATAAGATTCTCTCCACTGGGCGTTCTTTTGCCTATCCATTTCTTCAGCTTATGACCCTTGTCCAGTCGGGTATCAGTGTATTGCCCTTGGCTTTCATCTTCCTGACTTGGTACTTCTCAGATAATGATCGGGAGGTCTTAATGGGTAAAGAAAAGGTTATCAGGAAATTCAAAATAACTTGATGGGTAAGAGATTATAACTCTTGGAATCAAACCCCCCTTTTTTTCTTTTTTTTTTTTCAAAATTAAAAAATATAACTTCTGCCCCAGTTTTCTTATTTGGGGATTTTGATTACTCAACTTTCTTTTCCCGTGACACTTCGTCACCTTGTGATCGAGCCGCGAGGCGCCTACGTATCCTCTTGGAGGAATCAGGTCGAACGTAGTTCATAGATTTTATTTTCTTGTGATTTTCTTATCATTTTTCTCCTTTTCCCTTTTCCCGTTTTCTACGTATCCTACGTATAATTTTTTTTTCATTTTTTTTCGTTTTCTTTAACGATTCCAAGAGAGGGGTATGAAAGAATAAGTAAGGCTCAAAAAGGGGAAAGCAAAGGTTGAAAGTGTTTGGATGGAAGAAAGAATTGCCTCCGTCATTTCATTATCCAATAAGAACCAAATACAAACAAACGGATAAATAACTATCATGATCAAAGAAATTACACATAGTATCTCTTGACTGCATCAGAATTGATAGCCATGTCGATGCATCTTCCTTCGATATCTGTCAGACATAAAGCGCCGTTGGATAATACTCTGGTCACAATATAAGGACCTTGCCAATTAGGGCCGAACTTGCCTTTTGCTTTGACCTGATGTGGGAGAATCCGTTTCAATACATGCTTCCCTACTTCAAATTTTCTGGGGCGCACCTTCTTATTGTATGCTTTTGCCATCCTTTTCTGATACAACTGGCCATGACATACTGCTGCCAATCTCTTTTCATCGATTAAGCTCAACTGCTCCAGTCGAGCTTTGACCCATTCATCATCATCAATCCCAGCTTCAGCGGCAATCCGGAGGGACAGAATTTCGACCTCTGCTGGTATCACTGCTTCAGTTCCGTATACCAACAAATAAGGAGTTGCACCAACTAAAGTACGAACAGTAGTGCGATAACCCAACAATGCAAAGGGTAGCTTTTCATGCCACTATCTGGACCCCTCTACCATTTTTCTCAAAATCTTCTTTATGTTTTTGTTGGCTGCCTCAACTGCACCATTCGCCTTAGGACGATACGGGGTGGAATTACGATGTGTAATCTTGAACTGTTGACATACTTCTTTCATCAAACTG
>MU736461.1:23740-35819 GCA_026770625.1 Nicotiana glauca
AACAAATGGCCAAGGTGCTGAGATTGTATGCAATTCTGTTGGCGGAGAATGAATCAAATCTCCGTGTACCTGACACTGATGGCATTTTTGCACGAAGCTAATACAATCACGCTCCATAGTGAGCCAAAAATATCCTGATCATAGAATCTTCTTCGCCAATACATATCCGCTCATATGTGGCCCACAAACTCCGACATGGACCTCTGTCATTACTGTCATGGCCTGACTGGCGTCTATACATCTCAACAATCCCAAATCTGGGGTTCTTTTATACAGCCCTCCTCCACTGAGGAAAAACCCATTTGCCAATCGCTGAATGGCTCTCTTTTGATCTCCGGTTGCCTGTTCCGGGTATATCCCCATTCAGAGGTATTCCTTGACATCATAAAACTATGGATCGCCATCCATTTCTTCCTTTATCATGCTACAATAAGCATGTTGCTCGTGAACCTGAATATGAAATGGGTCAACATGAACCTTATCTGGGTGGTGCAACATTGATGCTAAGGTGGCCAATGCATCGGCAACCTCATTGTGAACTCTTGGAATGTGTCTGAACTCCACCGATCGAAATCGCTTGCTCAGATCGTGCAAGCACTGTCGATATGGTATAAGCTTCAAATCCCGTGTTTCCCATTCACCTTGAATTTGATGTACCAGGAGGTCCGAGTCCCCCAAGACCAAGACGTCCTGGACATCCATGTCTGCGGCTAACCGTAACCCCAAAATGCAGGCCTCATATTCATCCATGTTGTTGGTACAATAGAAACGCAGTTGCGCCGTAACAGGATAGTGATGTCTTGTTTCTGAAATGAGTACCGCTCCTATTCCAACTCCCTTTGAATTTGCGGCTCCATCAAAGAAAAGCTTCCATCCTGGTTCCTCAGTCGATTCTACCTCGTCTATATGCATCACTTCTTCATCGGGGAAATACGTCCTCAATGGCTCGTACTCTTCATCAACAGGGTTCTCAGCTAAATGATCAGCCAACGCTTGGGCCTTCATGGCCGTCCTCGTCACATAGACGATGTCAAATTCTGTGAGTAATATCTGCCATTTCGCTAACCTCCCTGTGGGCATAGGCTTTTGGAAGATATACTTCAATGGATCCAAGCGTGAAATGAGATAAGTAGTATATGATGACAGATAATGTTTCAACTTTTGTGCCACCCATGTTAGGGCGCAGCATGTCTTCTCCAGTTGAGTGTACTTAACCTCATATACTGTAAATTTCTTGCTGAGATAATAGATGGCTTGCTCCTTCCTCCCTGTACTGTCGTGTTGCCCCAGTATGCAACCAAACGAATTCTCCAGTACCGTCAGATAGAGAATCAATGGTCTTCCCGGTTCAGGTGGAACCAACACGGGTGGATTTGACAAATACCCCTTGATTTGGTCAAACGCCTCCTGACATTCCGTCGTCCATTCTACCGCAGCGTCTTTCTTCAACAGCCGAAATATGGGCTCACAGGTCGCCGTAAGTTGAGCAATGAACCTGCTGATATAATTTAATCTTCCCAACAGACTCATCACCTCCGTTTTGTTCTTCGGCGGTGGCAAATCCTGGATGGATTTGATCTTTGATGGGTCCAACTCAATACCTCGTCGGCTGACGATGAATCCTAGTAGCTTTCCTGATGGAACCCCAAAGGCACATTTGGCCGGGTTGAGCTTAATATCATACCTTCGAAGTCTTTGGAAGAACTTCCTTAGGTCTGCAACATGGTCTTCTTGACGCCTGGATTTTATGATCACATCATCCACGTACACTTCAATCTCTTTGTGTATCATGTCATGAAACACAGTAGTCATTGCTCTCATGTACGTTGCCCCAGCATTCTTCAAGCCGAACGGCATTACCCGGTAGCAGTAAGTTCCCCATGGCGTAATGAAAGCCGTCTTTTCTGCATCTTCTTCATCCATTAAGATCTGATGATATCCTGCATAGCAGTCCACAAAGGATCCGATCTCGCGCCCGGCGCAATTATCGATCAAGATATGGATGTTGGGCAATGGAAAATTATCCTTAGGGCTCGCCTTGTTGAGATTGCGGTAGTCAACACATACCCTGATCTTCCCATCTTTCTTCGGCACTGGTACCACATTGGCCAACCAATCGGGATATCGAGTGACGCGAATAACTTTTGCCTGTAGCTGCTTGGTCACTTCTTCTTTGATCTTCACACTCATATCTGTCTTAAATTTCCTCAGTTTTTGCTTGACAGGAGGGCATGCCGGGTCAGTGGGCAATTTGTGAACCACTAGATCGGTGCTTAATCCCGGCATGTCATCATATGACCATGCAAAAACATCTTTGAACTCAATGAGGGTTTTGATTAATTCCTCCCTAATACTTGGCTCAATGTGGATGCTGATTTTGGTTTCCCTGACATCGTCTGCATCCCCTAAATTGACAGCTTCAGTGTCATTCAGATTAGGCTTTGGTTTCTCTTCGAACTGGCACAATTCTCTGTTTATTTCCTCGAAGGCTTCATCCTCGTCATATTCAGACTCATTATCGTAATCAACCTCTTGTACAATTAAGTCGGAGTCAGATTGATTTTTTAGACTAGGTCGAAGATCCGTTGCGCATGCCATGTCATTAGAACCAGTAGAAAGAGAACTGTTCAGAAAGAAAAAGAAGAAACAAAAATTAAAACAGGAAAAGGAAAGGAAACTTTCGTTTTTATTAAAAATGCGGAATAACAGAGTTTCACACTTTACTGAATACAAATAAAACCAAAACTGGATTACAACTCTGGAATAATCCAGGAAACAAGAAAGAAAATCCAGAGCCTACTACCAAGACTCCCTTCGAGTAGGAAGAGGAGTAATCGTCCAGTTATTGATACTGGCCTTAGGCCCCACGAACTGTATGTCTGCTCTACTGGAGCCCTCTCCAACTTCTATCACATGGACATCAGCGAATATCCTTTCGAAGCTCTGATTCAAATCCCCGTCCATCCCAATCAGTGGTCCGAGAATCTTCGGGACCGACGACCCCTTGGCACTTGCTTTAACAAAAGATCTGGAAAGGCGCGGAACTGGCTTGGGAAGAACCCAAACTCTTTTCTTCATTTTCTTGGCTCGCTTTACATCTGCCACATTAGGTTTGAACCCCAGTCCAAAGGTCTCTAAATTTTTGGGCAAGGATATAGGTTGAACAATACCCTGAAGCTCGGCCCCCAGACCTTTTCCTGGCACGAACCCATTACCCAGCATCTCTGAAACCATCATGACGGTTGCGGGAGCTATCCTGGGGAGTGGGAGGTTCTCTCCTTCAGAAATTTTATCCACTGAAACCCCGTCGAAAACCTGGTACACCCATAGCCCTTTGTCGTCATCAGTCTCTATGAATGGCACAATATCATCTCCCACAAGGCTTGTACCGTCATCCCCGTGCACCACTATCTCCTGCCTGTCCCATTCAAATTTCACCATCTGGTGTAATGTAGAAGGTACTGCTTTGGCAGCATGGATCCAAGGTCGCCCAAGTAGAAGATTGTATGATACTGCCACATCAACCACTTGGAATTCCATGGTGAATTCTACTGGACCAATGGTCAATTCCAGTATGATGTCACCCACCGTATCGGCACCACCTCTATCAAAACCTCGGACACAGACGTTGTTCTTGTGAATCCGGTCATGATCAATTTTCAGCTTGTTCAAAGTAGCCAAAGTACAGATGTTGGCACTTGACCCATTATCAACCAATACTCGGGTGATCACCGAGTCTTCACATTTCACGGTCAAATACAAGGCTTTGTTGTGTTCTGTACCCTCTGTCGGCAAGTCATCATCAGAAAATGTCACCCGGTTTACTTCGATGATTTTGTGCACTATCTTCTCCAAGTGATTTACAGAGATTTTATCCGGAACATGAGCCTCGTTCAGGATTTTCATCAGTGCCTGGCAATGATCATTGGAATGAATCATCAAAGACAACAACGAAATTTGAGCTGGGGTCTTTCTTAATTGTTCCAAAATGGAGTAGTCTTGTGTCTTCATTTTATTCAGAAATTCCTCAGCTTCTTCTTCCGTTACCGGCTTCTTTGCCATTGCTGGATTAGACTTTCTTAACTCGATGGGAGCAAAGCATCTCCCCGAACGAGTTAAATCCTGAGCCTCACATATCTCTTCTTCCACTTGCTTGCCTTATTATATTACCACCGCCTTCTCATACCTCCAAGGCACGACCTTTCTGTTAGTCATTGGCAGTTGGACTATAGGCTTGATGATGACCGGTTCCGGCAAACTCCCTTTACAACAAATACGGGTGCAGATGATGCTCCTGATACTACCACTTTGGTTGCTTCTGGTTTCTTTGGAGTAATGACTGTACTCTTCCCCAATATCACCATAGGTTTAACCTCTAACTTCTCCACCTGTACCCCTGCTTCCTTATCTATCGACTTTTCTTTTGGGGTGGCCCGGATCATTATCACTGTTTGCGATGGTTTCTTTATCTCCCCTCCTTCATGCACGAGCTCAATCATATGAGCTTCGTGGTGTGCTGGTAATGGGTTCTGATTGATGTTGGGCGCCTCCGGCGCATGAACCTCGATCTTATTGGCATCAATGAGATCTTGTACTGCATGTTTCAATCTCCAACATTTCTCAGTATCATGCCCTAGCATTCCTGAGCAGTACTCGCAGCTTTTCGATTGGTCTACATTCTGGGGCGGGGTATTTGGCATCCTAGGATCGACAGGACTCAACAAACCTAACTGCCTTAATTTGTGGAACAAGGGGTATAGGTTTCTCCCAATTCAGTAAAGGTTCTTTGTCTCTGTAACCTTTCATTTCTAGAAGCTTGATTTCCATGGAAACCTGCTCCTAGAGGGTTCCTGTAGGCCCTTGGTGGAGGATAGGCATTTTGGGGTGGTGGGTATGTTTTCTGTGGAATTGGATAGGTGTTCTGTGGAGGTGTGTATGCGTTTTGGGGAGCCGGCACGCGCCATTGCGGTCGAACCGGTGGTTGAATGTATATTTGTGCTTGGTGCATGGAAAAGTGTGGTTCCTGCGGTGGATAGTAGTGTTGTGGTAGGCTGTATGGGGAATATGGATAATTTGGATTGTGGGGTCTGGGTTGGTCATAGTATGGTTTGCTGGCCCTGGACCAACTGCCTGCTTCAACCGTGGCAACTTCTTCTTTCTTTTTCCTCCCCAGCGCACCTCCCGTGCCGCTCTGAATAGCCTGGGTTGTTGCCTTAAGCGCTGAGTAATTCAGGATTTTATCGGACCTCAGTCCTTCCTCTATCATAACCCCTATCTTTATTACTTCATTGAAATATTTTCCAACTGTTGTCACCAAGTGACCAAAGTAAGTTGGGTCCAGAGTTTGTAGGAAGTAGTCCACCATTTCCCCCTCTCTCATGGGAGGATCAACCCTAGCTGTCTGTTCTCTCCAGCAGAAACCAAACTCGCGGAAGTTTTCTCCAGGCTTTTTCCCAGTCCTCAGTAATGTGAGACTGTCAGGAACTATCTCGAGATTGTATTGGAAGTGACCTGCGAAAGCTTGCGCTAGATCATCCCAAGTGTACCACCTGCTGGGATCTTGTCTGGTATACTATTCAAGTGCCGATCCGCTTAAGCTTTGGCCAAAATAAGCTATCAGTAGCTCATCTTTGCCACCCACCCCTCTCATTTTGCTACAAAAACCTCGGAGGTGGGCCACCGGGTTGCCATGTCCCTTGTACAATCAAATTTGGGCATTTTGAACCCTGCGGGCAGCTGGACGTCTCGAAAAGGGCACAAATCTTTGTAGGCAACACTAACTTGGTTACCCAAACCGTGCATGTTCCTGAAGGATTGCTCCAGGCTCTTGACTTTCCGAATGACTTCCTTCTGCTCTGGATTCTTGAGTTGCCTTTCTGGTTCTGCCGGGTTATCCCAGTGAGGGGTGTAGGAGTATGGTTCAGGAGCCTTAAAGGTAGGCTCAGGAGAGTAGCAGTGATTGTCGTGAATCTGAAATAGGGGCTCACTGGATGATTTTTGTAACATGGCGGGTGGAGGTGCCACGAAAACAGGGGTGATCGGCGGAGGAGGATTTTGTTTGGGTGGTGGAGCTTGGGGAGTGTAAGGGGTTTCCCCTTGGTAATATTGGTAAATTGGGGCACTTGCCGATGGATCAGCAGGTGGATGTTCCGGAGCCGGTGCTGGTGCGAGAGTAGGAGTAATGGGAGGGCTTGGTAATGATTGTCCCCTAGCCCAGGCTAGGTGCATCTCTGCTATCTGTTGTCTTAACCTATCCATTTCTTCCTTCATTATCTGCATCTCTGACTTCTCTTCTTCAACACTTTTACCTGAACTAGACATTATCCTTGGGATTGGACCTTTTGATCTTGTCTGGTAATGGTAATTGGCCAGTACGCTATAACAAGCTAAATGCTGGGAATCTCTGGATTGCAACAAACTTGTTAGTTTTTTAGAGTTTAACAGATATGTTTTGCACGTTGGGATGCAATGCACCTAGGCAGTTGAACCCTTTCTACTATGTCTTTGACTCTTATTGCATGCGTCATTCCAGCTTGTTATTTCTGGGCCCCCTTTTTTTGTTTTTTTTTTAATTTTTCTTTTAGTGGTGGTCGAATCTTATGTGGATTGCCTACGTATCATGTCCCCGCACGAATCAGACCGAGCGTAGTTCGGGTAGTGAATGTAAAATAAAGACATCACTCTTTTTGAAATTTTTTTTCGAATTTTTATTGTCAAAATATTCTATTTACAAGGCTAAACTTTTCATTATTTATTACTATTTTTTTTAAAAAATCTGATCTTGTCACCACGGCCTTTCAGCACTTGAAGAAGATTTGAAGGCTGTGTAACAGAATCCGGTATGACACAAAGGTAGTTGTTCTCGCAAAATAAGTCCTTCGGCGCCCTTTTGTAGGCGTTTGGTTGTTTTCCGAAGAACGGTGTTACCTTGACTAAAGACCTTAATTTACCTCCTAAATTAAAAAAAAAATTATTATTATTATTATTTTTATTTTTGAAAAACAGAATTAGTTGAGCCCGATATGGGTTGCCTACGTATCTCACATCCGGTGAGAATCAATCTCGCGTAGTTCAACCAAACAAACTACCTTATTAGAAAAACGAAACCTCTTTTTTTTCATCTTTTTTTTTTTAAAATTTACCAGAGTTTCGGTATTATTTGGCACTTTCAAGACATGTGATTAAATCCCTTAACCCTACACACACTGGTATTTTTCTTTTCTTCAAACCCATTTTTTATTTTTTTTTTCAAATAAGCCGGTCAACATGCAGGTCCGAAATAAATAAATGCACAAACAGGATGCATCATGGTGGTCTTTTCGTTTCAGGTACACCTGTCCTAGACAGACCCAACCCCTGTGTTGAGTCTCCTAAGTCAAAAATGCACATGATGCAAACAAACGTTCCTACTAGGGATCCGGCATGAGGCTTTGTTATTCTAAGTTAACATCCTGTTGGAGAAAGTATCTAGACTGGCTTACTCGAGCGGACAACTCGAGCCGAGGAGGGTCAGTTGTACCGGTAGCATGGCTTTCCGGCTTAACTGGTGGTACTCTCCGCCTAAAACATGTGTGACTAAATCCTTCACCGGGTGCCAAGCACCTCGGCTATCTCAAAGAAAAACAGGCTATGTCCAGCAAATGCCTGATATTAAATTCAAGAAGACTCAGAGGAGAGGTGGGTATCGGTATAATTTATATACAGTTCATAAAATATCAAAGCGGTAGAAGCAACATTTAGCACATTCAGACAAACATATAATAAAATCAGATAATAAATAAGTCAAATACAACAATTATTCAAAGCTCGAATTCTTAAACCCTGAACCAGTGGTTCTGGGTTGCCTTCCCCAGCAGAGTCGCCAGAGCTGTCACACCTCCTTTTGGCGCGCCCCCTTTCAAGGGAGTATATGAAGGAGTTTTTCCAATTTAAGTGACAATATTCGAAATGGGATTATTTTATTATTTCAGATTCGCCACTTGGAATGAATTATGGTGTCCCAAGTCACCGATTTATTTAAATCCCAAATCGAGGAAATTTCGACTTTCCAAATGAAGTCTGCGAACCAAAAATTCTAAGTAAGGAATTCTGTTGACCCGAGGGAAGGTGTTAGGCACCCTCGGATCCCGTGGTTCTAGCACGATCGCTTAAATTATTATAGATGGCTAGAATATATGATTTTTATACATGTTATAACCTATGTGCTTTTAATTAATTTAGAACCGCTTTTATTAAGTTAAAACTATACCTTTCGACCTTTAAACAAACGGGTNACAAAGCAGGGACTGGGCCATCCTATTCTAATTTGAACCCTACTACATGGCGTTATCCACGTTTAAATTTGCAATATGGCTGAAACGAGATCGATGCTGAGGGAAACTGTTTTTACGGGACTAAATGAACCAAAGAGTATAAACTACTGATTATTTAACCTTAAAACTTGATATGTATTTAAATGGGATATAATGAAATAAACTAGCGATGGCAGTACATGGATGCTACATCATTGGTTTTTTCTAGCTAGCATATATGGGAATGAATTCACAAACTTAGACTACTACCGATCAGAATTTATTTATACATTTACAGACTACTCACATGATTCGAATGAGCAAATAACTAACATATATACAACTAAATATATGAAGATGCGACTAAGTGACTTCGAGCTTTAAAGTTTAACTTTATTCATACTTCGAACTTTGGCTACATTGTATACCAGTGTAACAGATATGTACCTGGAATTTGGAAAAATCAGAAACGAGGAAGGCAGAGATCAGTAGCAGCTTCATAACAAACAACAGACAAATACAGCTGCAACAGTAGCAAACTGGAACTCCAGGAATAACTCAACCCAACAGAGGACTCAAGAACAAAACACAGCAATTTTTAGAAGACCAAGACAGCAACAGATCGAACCCAAATAAACTCAACAGATACCTTCAGATAACTTGAACACTCAAATATGGAAATAGAAACAAAGAAACATTTAAATGTTTCTGATCTTTTTAAAAGAAAAAAAGGCTTATAGGAGTTCAATCCAACCTATGAACTGGGAGAAATAGACTTAAACCAAAAGGATAATGGAATAGTGTTTTTCTGTTCCAGAATGTATATCAGAATCTATATTCCAGCCCCCATGTATATCTGAATGTCTATCCTAGAATGTGTGTATTCTAGCTTCTATCTCAGAATCTATCTCTAATGTATATTTCAGGGTATATCTATCTTCCCAGAATGTATATCCCCCCCCATTTAGTTCTTTTTCCTCCCCCCATTTATAGACAAAACAGACCCCCCCCCCTTTTATTTACAGCATTCAACTTTCTAACCTGTTATTCCTCTAGCACATGTGCACCCCTAATCTTTTTAATCATTCTCTCCCATGTTCTTCCCTCAGGTTACCACTTCTATCTGTCTATTCTCTTATTCAATTCAATGGTTATAGGTAGTATATTGTTTAGTCATTTTTTTTAAACCTTGCCCATACCCTTACTGATTTCCAACCCATTATGAATGAACAAAACATTAGTTAGTGGCGTATTATTTCTTTTACTGACAGCCCACTAACACTTAAACATTTCCAGCCCTTTTAAAACCTAGAATACCCCTGAAAACTCCTGTGATTGTATTACTCTAAGTTTAGAAGTCTGAAGTCATAGCCTATATAGACTTATTCCTAAAACTGAATTCAGGTTAAACTTATAGTTCTACAGCTATATCCAATTCAACCTAAATTCCTTCATTGATTCAAGCCCAGTCAAACATGGGAGTTAATCCAATGGCCTGAGTTGGTCATATTGGGAACCAACCCTGACCAACTTAAAGCCAAAGGATCAAGAAGGCAATTAAAATGCAAACAAACATCAAAGCAATACTGAACAAGCAACTTGATACGAGTTAGAAACAGGCTAGGAATTCTACTGTAATGAGCAGACTCATGTTGTTTTCTAGTTTTTCAAGTGAGTTCAGTTGACGACACTTCTTAATTGACCATACGAGCTATAATATATAGCTAGCAATCAATAACCAAAAATCAAGCAGGTTAACAGATGGCTTTCAGTGACTTTTGATGCAACAGGGAATTTTAACCTGAACTTAACTATTCTATGACTTTAAACAGGTTGAACACATAACTCACTATAGGTACAAGTAACAAACAAACAGAAGAAAATAACCAAATAAAAGGTCTTATGAAGACGGACATAATTGAAAGAAAAATAACAGAAAAATCAAATAAATTAACTAAACATGCAAGCAAACACAAATAGAACACAAACAAGAACAGAAGAAAGAAAAGAACTTATCTCGGAAGCTTAGGAACGAAAAAAAACCAGGCTTCACTCGAACCCTTTTTGAAGTCGAACGGACTTTAATCAAGGTGTTCTCAACTGAGAACACCTCAATTAAGGTCTATTAGACCCCAACCCTTTATTAATTTGGACAGGCCCCCATGGTGTTGTGTTCTAGGGTTCACACAGTTGATTTGGGGCTTGAAGTTTTCCGGTTAGATTCAAACCAAACCAAGATCGGTTTGGTTACGAGGGAGGTCAGGGGAGTAACTGGTACGAATTTGGGGTCGGCTGGTATAGATTAGGTTTCTGCTCAAATCTTCAAATGAAGATTCGAGATGTTTGGGGAAGATTCGAGGTTAATGGTTTGTGGATTTGGATTCAGGATGGTTGAGTGGTCCTAGGGTGTTAAGATGGTGGCCGGCGGCGTTGTTGCCGCCGGGTTTCAGGTGCTGGGATAGGGTAGCAGCTAGGGTTAAACACTAGCTCGTCTCTGATCAGGAGACGAGAGGGGGGTGTTTTGGTTCGGGGGGGCTGGGGTAGGAAGTTAAGTTTATATAGGGGCGGGGTGGACGGATCTGGGCCGTTCGGTCAAGCCTAATCAACGACCGGGATCTTGTACTTAAAGAAAACGGTACCGTTTGGTCCCGTTATGAGACTGGGTCGGTCTTCGGGTGAAGTGGGTTGGGTATATGGGTGAGCTTGAGACCGTTGAATTGAGTGAGATGAACGGCTCCGATTGATCCTGCCTAAACGTGGTCGTTTGGCCTTAGACGGGAATTGCACTGGACCGTTCGATTAGCTTGATCGACGGCTCAGATTTGGGGCGCCAATACGGCATCGTTTGGTGAGGTCTGAGGGATCAAGAGACCGGACTGGGTCATTTGAAAGGAATTGGGCTTGATTTTCTTTGGCCCAATCCGAGCTTCTTTTTTTTTCAACTTTTTCTTTTTCTTCTTTTAATTTTCTAATTAAACAAAATTCCTAATTAAATTGTAAAACCAAAATTAAAACTACACAAATATTAATTAACACTTTACAACAATCACACAAATTAAAACCTTAAAATAAAATCATACAATGACAACAAATAGAATACAAATGCATATTTCGGGATTTTCCTTTTAGAGCTGAATGATGGTTTAATTAATTCCTAAATGCATAAAATCCTACATGTGCATGCAACATGTATGTTTGGTATTTTTCAATTAACTATAGCGAGGCAAACATTTGCGGACAAAATAATTACCAAAAATGTCTTGCAAATTCTCAAAATTGTACCCGAAGGTAACTTGTTTTATTTTTAGATTTCTTTTGGAGTAATTTCCGTGAAGAAAAAATCACGTGCTCACAATATCCAAAATAAAGTTGTTCATGGCCTCCGACTGCTGAAAGGAGTGCTGGTATTCAAAACGACCGGTCGGATCGTTACATTGATATTGATCAAGTGGCTTATGTGTATTTCTAGACTGAGCATAGATTGGGCTACGCACCGCAGCAGTATTGCATGTGCATTTCTGGGTTGAGGTTGGATCGGGCTGCACGCTTCAGCGATGTGTTATTGATATTACGCTTGGGCTGTAGGGGCCCCTCTGGAGTATGAACCCCCACAGTGAGCGCGGGTACACAAATGGATCGGGTTGCACGCCGAAGCGGTTATGTGTATTGCACTGCATTCATGCATTAGTTCCTGTTTGTACTACGTGGCATGACATTCATCACTCTCATATCATTGTCGTCCATGCTATTTCTTGCACTGTTACCAGATACCCTGGTGTTATTTGTTA
>MU736461.1:41587-59338 GCA_026770625.1 Nicotiana glauca
TTTTTTATTTATAGAATTTACATTAAGCAAGATAGAAAAAAACAACTATTTGCATAAAAGATTTACAATTTTTTCTGTCTTACGTGATTTTTTTTAGATTTGTTATATCCTCATATTTCAATTATATTAGCTTATTATTTTTAGTTTTTTTAATTATATTAATGATAATTATTATATCTATTCTATCTATATTATTATAAAAGCACGAATAATTTATGCTAAATGTTGAACGACTAAAATATTCCTGAAATATTGATCGACTTTTATGCTCTTAAATATTTCTATAATTTAAGGATTTAATGGCCGGTAACTTACCTAATGATAGAATTCTTTTTCGACTTAAACTATACATATACCCGACCCTATAATGTTGATCCTACTTGAATTAGAAAATTATTGTTCCTAATTACAATATTTTATAACAATGCACGTAATAAAAAGAAGATACCTACTAAAAGAAGATTTAGTACTACGTTATAGAAAACATGTATAACATTTTAAACAATGTGGAAATTCTTTCTATTCTTTAAATCCTTAATTTGTATTTAGTACATATAAAGCTACAATTAAGTTAAGTTAGTATCGTGTACCAAAATATATTGAATAATAAAACAAATTGAGTTAATTTATTACATGAGTTAATTTTGAGTAATTAAGTTAAGTTAAGTTAAGTTAATTTAAGTTAAGTTATTACATATTTCAAACAAATTGAGTTAATTTTTAAAATATTACATAATAAAAAATTAATTAATTGATAATTTTTTAAAATATAAAATCTAATTTAAAGTGTTAAAATAATAGGAAAAAGTTTAGAGGAACGTTTTTATTTTACATGATAATAAAGTGTCACGACCCGGATTTTTCACCATCGAGAATCGTGATGGCGCCTACTGTCGGAGCTAGGCAAGCCATTCCATACAACATTTCTACTGTTTTCTTTTAAACAATTATAATAAACTGACATGATAATCAAATGCGGAAGACTTATAAATACTTAAGTAACTGCAAACGGAAAAATGCGGAAGTTTTCAAGATTCACTTCTACCCAGTATTTGGTGTCACTACTCACGGACTACTACAAAATACTACAAATAAGTCTGGAAAAGAAATACATAGTGTTTGCCTGATACAAGATGAACAAACAAAAGTAAAGAAAGGGACTTCGGCCTGCGAACGCCAGCTAGGCTACCTCGAGAGTCCCTGGACTGAAGATAGCTCCCAGAAAAACCTACCGATGTGGTCCGTAAGCTGCGTCCTGATCTGTGCACAAAAACGCACAGAGTGTAGCATCAGCACAACCGACCCCATGTGCTGGTAAGTGCCTGGCCTAACCCCGGCGAGGTAGTGACGAGGCTAGACAAGACCTACCGAAATCAACCTGTGCAGATATGTATATATATGTACAACAATGGAAATAACAACAAGGAAATACCAGTAACAAAGGGGTAAAGGGACATGCTCGGGGAGATGCAGTAAAGAACAAATGAACAGATATAACAATGTAACCATCTCAATACTATAGCTCGCATAAATATATAAGTCTAAGTGGACGATGCGCCACAGGATCCCATTTATCAGTGCATAAGTGATCGGTGTGCCACACGATCCCATATTATAATTCATAAGTGGTCGGCGACGCCACACGATCCCATTATAATAATTCATAAGAGGTCGGTGTGCCACACGATCCCATATTATAATTCATAAGTGGTCGGCGTGCCACACGATCCCATATTATAATTCATAGGTGGTCGGCGTGCCACACGATCCCATATTATAATGAATAATACTAATAATCTTTCCAAAGGAGGTCCCATTAGGGAAAAACATCAACATAACAGTTAAACCCGCCAAGTGTACAGCTAACAGCCCAACTATCCCGGCAAGAGAGAATTCAATTGTAACAGTCTACTTGTCCCGGCAAGGGAATCATTGCTTCACAAACTCTTTTAGTTCATTTCGCTCTTATCCAACACTTTACAAGGAAGTTATAAATTTAACAAGACAGTTGTATCATATCTTTCGAATTAAAAGCATTTACGACTCACGGTCATGCTAGACAACGGTGTATAGATATTCGTCACCATGCCTATACACCGTACTCGATCATTTAGCATATAACAATCAAAACACTCTAATCCTATTCCCTCAAGCCAAAGTTAGATCAAATCGGTCCGAAAATAGCAATCAAGCCTCTAACACCGCCTTTCCTCGAGAATCCAACTCCGAAACAATGATATCTAACCATAATTTGATTCAATAGTATCAGTAAGAGCTCAAAAACATAATCTCATAGTCTAGAAATCGAATTCCTATCATTCTTCCAAAAATAGCAAAATCCGACACCGGGCCCACATGGTCCAAACTCGAGGCTCGAAAAAAATTCCAATCACCCATAACCCCACGAGTTCAAATATATAATTTGCTTTAAGATTCGACCCTAAATTGAGGTTGAATCGCCCAAAAACCTAACTCTACCCAAAAACCCTACTTTCTACTTTGATTTCATGTTTTTAGGCTTGGAAATAAGTAATTAGATGAAGAAATAATGAGGAAATGAAGTTAAGATTACTTACCCAAAGAGTTATGGAGGAAGGGAAGCTTGGAACTCGTCAATAGAGGGTGAAGAAGAAAGGTCCGTGTGACAAAAGTGTGAAATTTACGAAGTGGAGTGTTCTGGTTTTAATTAAATTCACTGGAGCAATTTGTTCTACGTGTTCGCAACACCTGGGTCACGTTAGCGATGAAGGAAGTCTGGGAACAATCGCGTTCGCGATCGAGCCTATGCGAACGCGAAGAAGGAAGGCAGGGGGGTCATAGTGTTGCTCTACGCGAACGTGGGATACTATCCGCGAACGCGATGAAGAGGGGCTGTGAAACTACGCGATCGCGTGGCCTTGGACGCGAACGCAAAGGAGGACCTGGCAGATCTACGCGAACGCGACCAGGAGGACGCGAACGCGAAGGGTAAAAGAAGTTGGGCTATGCGAACGCGAGCCAAATGCCGCGTTCGCGAAGAGGAAAAAGCTGACTGCAACATACCAGATTTTCTTATGCATTTTCAAGTGCAAAAACATCCCGAACCAACCCCGAAATCACTCCCGAGCCCTCAGGGCTCCCAACCAAACATACATACTAACTCAATAACATCCTACGAACTTGCTCGAGCGATCAAATCGCCAAAATAACATCTAAATCAAAGAATCAAACCCCAAAACTCAAGATTTTCATTTCAAAGTTCATAACTTCCAACTTTAGCTATTTAGGTCCGAAACACGTCAAACGACATTCAATTTCGACCAAATTTCACAGAAAGTGCTTAACGTATATTTAAGACCTGTATCGGGCATCGGAACCAAAATACGAGCCCGATATCTATATTTTCTAGCTCATTTTTATTTTTATTTTTCATTAATAATTTCAAAAAATAATTTAACAGAAAAATTCTTTTACCGGGGTTCTGGACTTCGGAAGCGCGAAAAAAGGGAGAAATACGGTGATGACCCTTTGATTCGTCACATAAAGTGGTGAGATTGTGCTCTTTAATTTATTTATTTTTACTTCATTATGAGTAATTAATTCCTTTACAAATTTCTCAAAGAAAATTGTGACGACCCAATGGGTCATCACCTGTTTTCTTATCCATGCTGTGCTTCTGAGGCCTCAAAAACCTCATTCAGAGTTGTCTCAATTTGCGTGTGTAGTCCGGGCACGTACCCGAAAAGCTTAAATATAAAATTCTATGAAAAATACTAAGTTTTTATGTTAAATGAATAAATTTGACTTCAGTCGATATTTTGTGTAAACGGACCCGGACCCATGATTTGACGGTCCCGGAGAGTCCGTAGGAAAATATGGGACTTGGGCATATGCCCGAAATCGAATTTCGAGGTCCCAAGCCCGAGAAATAATTTTTTAAGTAAAATTATTTTCTGAAAATATTTAATGAAATCTGATTAGAAAGCGATGGTATCGAGTCCGTATTTTGGTTTCGATACCCGGTACAAGTCTCATATATGGTTTAAGTCTCTTTTGTAAATTTTGGTTGAAAACGGATTTCATTTGATGTGACTCAGACATAAAATGGAAAATTTGATGTTTTATGAAGTTTGAAAGAATTCATGGATTTTGAGGCTTAATTCGATGTATATGATGTTATTTTGGTGATTTAATCGCATGGATAAGTCCGTAGAATATTTTTAAGGTCGTGTGTATGTTTGGTTTGGAGCCCCGGGAGCACGGGTGAGTTTTGGATAGGCCACAGGTGCATTTACATGAACAATAATGTTAATGATAGATAATTAAATATTATATTCTATCTATCTATATGTAATTGTTAAGCTAACTATTTTTATTGTGTGGGTAATTTGAAGCAAAAATATTCATTTAGCTACACGATTTTGTTTTATGTAATTTTATGTAGCTAAAAGATTACTATTGCTCTAGCAAATTTTAACTTGTGGCAAAAAATAATAATTAGCCCAATTGTTGCCACGGTAATTTAGTTCTTGAAGCAAAACATATTTTTTTAAACTATAATATTTTATTTTAGATAACTTGTTGTGGCTAAAAGGTTACTATCGCTACGATAACTTTCAACTCATAGTTAAAATTAATATTAGCTACGAAATTATGTTATAGCAATAATTCTGTGGCTATATCATTTAACTATTGCCATAAATTTTTGATAACTTGAAGCAAAAATACGTATTTAGCTACTACTTTTTGCTTCAAATAATTTATTATGACTAAAAGATTACTATTGCCACAATAACTTTTATCATATGGCAACTAATTATGATTAGCTATGAAATTTTATTGTAGAAATAAATTTGTAGCTATTTAGGTAATTATTGCTACGATTGTTAGCAATTATAGCAAAAATGAGGAATTAGTTTTGCCAATTTAATCCTTGTGACTAGAAAATTTTATAAATTTGTAAATAGCCATAGAATTTAAATTTTTGTGGCTATTGTTAGGTACTAGCCACGATTTTTAAATCTATAGCTAAGATTTTGTAGCTATATATGCATAATGTTATAGTGAGGGTTCGGGGTTCTTTTTTTTTTTAAGCAATCTACTAGGCAGATCCTAGGGCTAGTTTTTATTTATATAGAAAATAAAGTACATAGTGTTGTAATGTTCTAAAAAATGTAATGAGATAATACATGAAGCCTATTATCAAATTGAGCAATATACTCAAAATTGGTATCACATAATCTCTATAAACAATTGTGTAATAAAAACTAGCCCATGAAAATAACCTTCCATCGGCCCAGTCCAAGCAGTCCGATAACTGGTCCAAATCCATTGTATAAGTGCCCAAAATAGGCGTCACATATGTCTTGCAGAAATAGCCAAATCTCAACCTCCTTTAATTGCAAAAATAACCACATGAATTGCATCTTTTCCTCTTGCACTTGTTGCCTTGCATGAGTATCTTTATTTCTGATCTTACTCTCTTTGTTACACTCCAATATTCCATTTGCACACATTTGTCTCTAACATAGAAACTAACGATCTCACAAGTGTTCATTGTCAAGCTCGTTTCTGCTCCAAGTTTGCCATATATTCTCCGCCATTGCTTTGTTTTAATCACCAGATTGTTGCAACATTTTGTCCATCAAGTAAATGAATATCTATATCTGACTTGACCTGTTGCATATGATTGTTAACATGTCCTTTATCCTGAAGATGTTCCCTCTTGTCTGCTGCAGTTGCTATAATATTTGAGGTTGAATTGCCTAGCTCTGAATGTGTTGCTGATAATCAGTGGACTGCCCTGCTTTGCCTCATTTGGATTGCATGTTGAAGCTCTAATCGACTTTGCTGCTTTTCTGCCCCTGCAGATTGACATCATTTCCTTTTGTGTTTTCTTACTTTTATTATTTAGTTTGTTGTAAGCCTGGCTCCCTGTATGTAATTCCTTGTATCCCTCATTATGATTTGCTATTTTCTTCCACAGGTGCATCATCCAGCTGGATTCCCTCAAAGTGGGAGTTTTGATGTCTGCAGGCTGTGTGCTTGTGTGCGACCACATCTTTGCTTGTGTAGATTTTGTGTGTGTTAATGTTGTCCTGCTTCTGTGGCTGTGATATCCTGCTCTCCTTTGTGGGAAATTGTGATTACTGATCAGAATTGAAACGCTAAAATCTAACAGTCTACTCAGCCTTCTAGTTAATTCCAGCATGAATCTGCATTCTACAGATATTCCCATGATTGCTTCCCTATTACTATACCATGCTCTATATTTCGTTCCTCCCCAATAGGCTGAGTACATAGTACTAATACCACCATTTGAGGTTTTCGTAAAATATAGAATATAGATAGTATAGAAACCTGCAAAAAAGAACACAGTGTTAGTATAAAAACGATCCCTCATGCTCTCCTCTATACAGATTTGAGCTTGAGAGATGCTAATGACGGCTTCTGCTTCTCTTTTCTCCATAAGCTCCATTCCCTTTTCTAATTCCTTACGACCTTGACTCTCAAATATGGGCATTGCATCTTGTCCTCATTTACTATCCTTCTGCCTTGACGGTCCAAATCCCAGAATCAATAGCATTCAATCTCTCCCACATCTAAAGCATGATTTTCTAGATGGTCTGCCAATGAGTTGCCCTCTCTGAATATATGTGATATTCTGAATCTAAATTGTTCCTTCAAATTCAAAATCTCTTCTACATGATCTACAATGCACCAAGGAGGCTTCCATGATCCCTCAATTATGTTTTTCAACAATAATGAATCAGTCTGCAGCCATATGAGATTATAATTCATTGTTCTGCACCTCTTCAAGGCCTCCACAATTGCTGTTACTTCAACTTCATTATTTGTTCCCTCATTAATCTCCTTGCCTTGTACATATTTGAGATCACCTTCTTCATCTCTTAAGCAGTAGCCAATAAAGCTTCTTCCAGGATTTCCTCTACATGCTCCATCTGTATTAACCTTGATCCATCCAGTTTCTGGAAACTCCCATATAACCTTCTCATGCTTCAGCTTTGGAGTACACTGCTCCATCATGTACAGAAGATTTTCCCACCTGTGAGGAACCTTTAAACCTGGCTTTCTTAGCTGAACCAAATTCTGCAGTGCTGTTGATACTTGGTATATTACCCTGCTTACTAAAATAACATCCCCATATTTCAAGCTGTTTCTCCTTTTCCATAGTTCCCAAATAATACATGCTGGTAATGCCTGCATGATTGGCTTCAATCTAGGGACAACTGGTGTTGTCCAACATCTAGTGATAGATTGATGTAATGTCAGCCCCTGTAATGCAATCCCTACCCTTGATAGAAAATATTTCCATACAATTTCAGCAGCCTTTGAGGAAAAGAAGAGATGTACAAGGGATTCTTCCTTAGGCTCAGTGCAACACCAGCATCTAGATGGCATTTGATAGCCCAGTTTTTTCATAAAATCATCCAGAGGTAGTTTAGCTTTCCATACTTTCCACATAAAGAAGGAAATTTTAAATGGAAGCCCCTTTACCCATATCATTCTATATTCTACCATTGGATCTTGTTTCCTTCTCAAGTATTACCACGCTGTCCTCACAGAAAAGTTACCTCTAGTTTCAAGCATCCAATAAGGAGTATCAAGCACATTCTGCTGGGATGGGGGATTTATTTTTTCTATGATGTACATGGCTAGTTCTTCAGGGAGAGTCTGCAACAGTTTTACATTATCCCATACTCCATTGTCTACCACATCATTCACATTAATTATATCTTCATCTATGCCAAATTTCTAAGGTACCATCAAATAAAGAGCTCCAATTCCAGTCCAATTATCATACTAAAACAAAGATGATCCCATTCTCACTTTCCAAAAAATCTGATGCTCTATTAAATCTCTGCATTCAAGTATTTTCCTCCATACATGGGATCATTCCCTCTATGGCACAACTACTGCATTTAGCTTCTTGCAGAACTTCTGACACATAAATGAACTCCATAGACTAGGTTTAGTCCTGACATTCCACAACTTGCAAAATAGTGCTTTCGACACATCATGTAGTGACCTAAATCCTAGTCCTCCTTCCTCACATGGCATAGTTAGAGTAGTCCATGAAGCCCAGTGTCTACTTAGTCCTCCCACAGCACTGCTCCAGAAAAATTGGGTAAATATCTTGTGCAACCTATTTATCACATAGTTAGGAGGGTTTACTGCAGATAACAAATGCAGTGACATACTTTGCAGCACACTGGAAATTAGAACATCTCTCCCTCCAATAGATAATAGCTTTCCTTTCCATGGCTGAAGTTTGTCCAACACTTTTGATATCATAGGTTGATAATATTCAAATTTCCTCCTTGCATAAAAAATGGGACATCCTAGGTAGGTGATGGGAAAATCTTGCCTCCCTATTCCAGTTATCCTTTCAACCTTTCTAACAACCTCAAGGTCAGTTAAATGGTGCATGTATACAACAGATTTACATATGTTTATCAGCTAACCTGAGGCAGCTTCATATAGGTAATAATCTCCATCACTAACCTCAAGGATGTGGCATCTGATGAACAGAAGATGATGGTATCATCTGCATAGGCTAAATGATTAATTTTTGGACTCCACTTGGGAAGTCCAAATCTACAGAAATAAAGGTTCTGATGCAGTGAGTTTAAACCCCTTGAGAGTGCTTCAGCTGCTATGATAAGCAAGGTTGGAGATAAAGGATCTCCCTGTTTAACACCTCTAGAAGATTTGAAGAATCCATGTGCTTGGCCATTCACTAGTATAAAGTACCAGTTATTACCAACCAAATCAAAGATCAATCCAATGAACCTTTCGCAAAAACCAAATTTCCTCAGCATCTTGGTTAGAAACAACCATGATACCCTATCATAGGCCTTAGTCATATCAAGTTTCATTACCACATTTGGCCCAGCCCTTGTTCTAAGCCTTATATCTGTTATGATCTCCTGAGTTAAGAGAATATTTTCTACTATACTCCTCCCTTTCACAAAGCCTGCTTGTTCTTCTAAAATTATACCAGGAATTAACTCCACCAATCTTTCATGAATGGCCCTAGAAAAGATCTTGTTCACAAAATTACTAAGGCTTATAGGCCTCCAATCAGAAAATGTATTAATCTCTTTCTTCTTTAGTAGAAGCACCAAATTAGTGTGAGTCACACTTTTAGGTAGTTGTTGACCATTAAAGAATGCAAGAACTATTTCATATATGTCATCCCCAACTATATCCCAACAGATTTGATAGAATGCACCAGTGTAGCCATCAGGACCTCCTGCTGAATCACCATTTAAGTCGAACACTGCCCTTTTCACCTTTTCTTTAGTGAGATTTGTTATTAGCTTCTCATTCTGCTCCTCCTCAATCATCCTAGGAACATGATCCATAATATGAAAAACTGAGTGTACTGAACATTCAGTGAATTGATCTTGAAAATAATTAATTGCCTCCTCTGCTATTAGTGAATTTTCCTCAATTCAATTTCCATTTCTATCTTTAATTCTCTTCAGCTGCAATTTCTTCCTTCTGCCTTTTACTTGTGCATGAAAAAACTTAGTATTTCTGTCACCATCCTTGAACCATGCCATCCCAGCCTTTTGTTTCCAAAATTCCTCCTCTAATGCAAGGTATCGAATCATTTTAGCTTGCACTTTATGTAGTCTTTCTCTATTCATTTGAGTTGGAAAAGTCTCAAATTGTCTTTCATGCACTAGTAACACCTCCTCTAGGCTTGCAATCTTTTGAAAAATATCTCCATATGTTGATCTACTCCATGAGGACAATACCTTCTTCAACTTATAATTAAAAACGATGAAAGGATTTGCTGTAAAATCTGCTATCCAATTCTCTTTAACCACAGCCTTAAAATTGTCATGATTTGTCCAAAAATTAAGAAACCTGAAATGTTTTTTTACAGGTTCAGCTTCTATATCACACTTCAATAATAAAGGACAATGGTCTGAGCCTATCTTGGAAAGGTGAGTGATTTCAAGGTCAGGGAAGGTCTGTTGCAATTCCATGTTTCCAAGACATCTATCAAGCCTTTCAAAAATACAATCCTCCTCCGATATCCCATTCCACCATGTGTAAATGCTCCCTTTAAATCCCAAATCTGAAAGATTACACGTATTTATGCAGTGCCTAAAATCGTCAATCTCATTTAAATGCACATCATTTTGAAAAATTGAAAAATAATTAATTTCTTCCTCATCCCAGAATTATTAATAATTAAATGCACATCATTTCAGAATTATGGCTTGGTGCAGTCCTTCTTCGATGGTGAATGCATTAACCTCTTCAATGGTGAATTCCACTATTGGTTCTCCATGGACGATGTTGATAGGAACCAACTCTATTTTTGATGAACTTGTGGCAGAATTATTCGTAGTTAACTGAGTAGTGCATGTTTGGTTTTGTTTTGTTTTAGGGGTTATTTCTTGTGTATTTTTAATGGTCTCTCCCACAACCAAAGGCTGGGGAGAGCTCACTGCAGCCATGGCTGCCAAGCTCAAAGGAAGGCAGCTTTCTAGAGAGAGAAAGAAGAGAGAAGGGAGAGCATTTTTGGCATTTTGGGGTTTTTTTTTTGGCAATCCCGGGTTCAGTTTTTTTTTTAAATAATCCACTATGCAAGTGCCTAGGGCTAGTTTTTTTTATATATATAAAAGAAAAATAAAAAAAACATAATTTGTCCGGAGGTCTAACAAAATGAAAAGAATAAAATTTAAAAGGTACATAAAACCTATTACCAATATTGAGCATAGTACTCGACATTGGTATCACATAATGAAAACTACCATAATTACTTATGATATAACTACCAAAACCAATTTTTCTATGAAACATTATCACTGCTCGTAGTTGCTTGGTGCATTCTTCTTGTCCCTGATGATGTAACGTTCCTGATGTTTCCCCATTGTTGATCCAGCTCCTCATGTATTCCATATACCAACAACTGCAAGTGAAACAGTATTGCAAAAAATCTGCTCCCAGCTGCCCGTATACCTATTTGTTGTTGCGTCTTTTGCGTATTTTCCTCTTCTGTGGTGTTGCTTTCCTCCCATGAGTGTGATTCTGGTATGCTCCTCGATGCTGAATTGTTGAAGTTCCAGTCCCTTCTATTATCACTTTGCCCACAAATCGTAGCCAAAAATTGCATGTGGATTGCCAGATCAAGATCAGCTCTATGGTGACACAGTTGAGCTCCATTTCCTGATTGATATCTATCTTTTTAGCTGGCCTCTTTATGTGTATTGATCCCTGGGCTGTTGAATTGTGAGTTTGGTTCTTTAGTATAGCATTCCTACCCAGAAATCGTGGCCAGAAACTGCTGCTTGCATGACAGTGTATATGAATCTGATCTAAAGAGTTGCCCGTTCGTATATATTCTAATGTGCTTATGCTCACCCATGGTTCCCCTACACTGGATTGAGTAGATTGTACTAATACCACCAGTAGCAGTTTTCCCATAAAATGAGGCATAGCCACAGTAATGTATCCATCCCCATATGTGCTTCTCGTGCCTATGTGTTGCTCGTGTCTTTTGTTTATCAACGGTTCATGTGCTCTAGCTTTTGTTCAAGTTTTGCATTCTTGCATTTTGTCATTTATTATGATTGGATCACATTTAGAATACCAAGAGTTCTCATGATATATGCAAATATTTTGCATTGCAGTAGCAGTGACAGCATATGTGTCTGCGAAGCATGCTGCCGAGTAACTTTTTATGCTGTGGTATACTGCAATGCCACATGCTATTGTACAGTTCACTGAATCCAAGAACCATTTGTTGAGGCGCACAAATATCACGCTTGCATTGTTTAAGAACCTCCTGGTGCCTAGCATCTGCGCTTTTAAACTTTTTTGTTTGATCGAGGACTCTTCCGCAAATATATTCCTTTGCATATATTTAAGTCCTTTCCATTGGAATGAATGCATTGCATTAATACCACCAATTGAAAATTCATTAAATAATATGCTTAGAATATCGTTACTTTTCCAGTTGTACCCAATGTATATGCTTTGGTGTCGTTTTGTAACTTGTTTTTTTTTCCTGAGACCTTTTGTGCTTTTCTTTCTTTGCCTTTGACATTGTACAAAATTCAGACGTGTGGTCCTGCATTTTATTCATTAAGGGCATATTCGATCCCTTTCTTGTGTCCACCGGGCATTCACCTAAGGAGTAGGACAAAACTAAATCACCTGCAAAAAAGGTAGCTATGCTAGGAAAATTTGATCCCATCTTACTCTCCTCCATATCCATCTCCTTTTCCTTTAGTTCCTGGCAGCCTTGACCCTTAGATAAGGACATTGCGATTTATCCGAGTTGACAATCCTCCTACCATTTGAATCAAGTTGTGCAAATCCTTGAGCTTCAAAGTCACCAATATCGAGTGCACAATTGGCTATGTAATCTACTAGACTATTGCCCTCCCTTAGAATATGAGAAACTCGAACATTGCATTCCTCCATCAGTATTTTTATCTCCTCAACGTATTCATTAATGTTCGAAGGAGCTTCCCATTTTCCTTCCAATATATTCCTCAAGAGCATGGAGTCTGTTTGAAGCTGAACATTTAAGAGTCGATGGTCGAAACAGTACCTCAAGGATTCCAAAATTGCAGCAGCCTCTGCCTCATTATTTGTACAATGAGGTATTTCCTTTCCTAGTGCATACATTACATCTCCTTCGTCATCTCTGATTACAACCTATTGAACTCCTTCCTGAGTCACCCCTACTCGCGCCATCAGTATTGATCTTGATCCATCCTTCATTAGGTAAATCCCATATCACTTTTGTCACCTTCAGTTTCGGAGTATACTGCTCCAGTTTTTTAATCAAATCTGGCCATTTATGAGGAACATTTTGCAGACTAGGTTTCCTTATTTTGACTAGCATCTGTAATGTGGTAGAAACTTGGTATATAACTCGATTTATTGTCACCACCTCTCCATACTTCTGACTATTTCTTATTTTCCATAGCTCCCACACGATGATAGCTGGTAATGCTTGTAGAATAGGTTGCAGACGATGTACAACTTGTGCTGTCCAGCATTTGACGATTGCTTGGTGCAACGTCAAACCTTCCATGCTAAATCCTGCATTTATTAGGAAATAGGTCCATACTCTTGTAGCTGCAAAAGATGTAAAAAATAGGTGCATTAGTGTTTCCTGTTCTTGAGTGCAACACTAACATTTCAATGGCATACAATAACCCAGTCGCCTCATCCAATCATCTAAAGGCAGCTTTGCTTTCCAAACCTTCCACAAGAAGAAAGATATTTTAAATGGCAGTCCTTTTACCCACATTTTAATGTACGCTATCGCAGGATCATTTCTTCTTCTCAAAAACTCTCAAGCAGATTTCACACTAAAACTTCCTCTTGTTTCCAACATCCAAAATGGTTTATCAACAATATCAGGTGCGGCTGGAGGTTTTATATTTTCTACAATGTGATCTGCGATCTCCTCTGGTAATAGCTCCACTAGTTTGTCAACATCCCATGTACCTTGTTGTACCACCTCGTGCACATTATTAATAGATTCATCTATGACCAAATCTGGAGGAGTAATAAAGTATAAAGCTCCAAGTCCCGTCCAGTTTTCATACCAAAAGAGAGAAGATCCCATTTGTGGATGCCAACCAATTTGATGCTCAACAATATCCCTGCATTCTAACATCTTTCTCCAGATGTGAGATCCATCACGCCAAGGTACAATAATGGGATTTAGTTTCTTGCAATATTTTTGACTCACAAACGAACTCCACAGGCTAGGTTTAGTTCTAAAATTCCACCACAAATTACAGAATAATGCTTTGGAGATATCATGAAGAGATCTAAAACCTATTCCTCCCTCATCACATGGAAGACACAGGTTAGTCCAAGAAGACCAATGTCTACTTGTTCCTCCCACAGTACTACTCCAGAAGAATTGTGCAAACATCTTATGCAACTTGTTTATAACATATGCAGGGGGATTCACAGCAGATAGAAGATGAATTGGCATGCTGTGTAGAACGTGCGATATCAGAATATATCTTTCTCCGATTGAGAGTAGTTTGCCTTTCCATGCCTGTAAGTTGTCCATAACTTTGGTGAGTAAGCCTTGGTAATGATCCATCTTTCTTTTTGTATAAAAAATAGGGCACCCAAGGTAAGTAAAAGGAAAATCTTGTTTGTTAATCTCAGATACCCTTACTAATTTATTTACCACATCTACAGGAGTATTATGGTGAAAATATACAGCAGATTTCGACTTGTTAATAAGCTGTCCAGATGCAGCTTCATAGTCAGATAGTACTTCCATTATTAATTACAATGAAGTTGCATCTGAAGAGGAGAAAATAATAGTTTCGTCGGCATATGCAAGATGATTAATCTTAGGACTCCATTTAGGAAATCCAAATCCACAGAAATGTAAATTCAAATGTAAAGCATTCAAACTTCTCGATAATGCCTCAGTTGCCAGTATGAAAAGAGTAGGGGAAAGAGGATCTCCTTGTTTCACTCCTCTTATCGACTTGAAAAAGCCATAGGGCTGCCCATTTATCAATACAGAGTACCAGTTGTTTGAGATGATGCCAAACACCAGACCTATAAGTCTTTCTCCAAACCCCATCTTTTTCAGAACTTTTGTCAAAAAAAGCCAAGATAGTCGATCATATGCTTTCGCCATGTCTAACTTTATCACAAAATTTGGCCCTACTTTAGTCCTTAGTGTCTGTAATTATTTCTTGAGTAAGCAGCACATTCTCAACGATGCTTCTCCCTTTAACAAAACTTGTCTACTCATCTGATATTAGATTAGGAAGCATTCTAGCTAGTCTCTCATGAACAACCCTCGATAACACTTTATTTATAAAATTGCTAAGGTTAATAGGTCGCATATCGGAGTAACTCAAAATCTCTTTCTTCTTAGGTAATAACACCAAATTTGTGTGAGTGACAAACTTTGGTAGATTATGCCCATTGAAGAAAGCTCTAACTATGTCATAGATATCATCTCCGACTATATCCCAGCATGCTTGGAAGAAACAACCAGTGAATCCGTCCGGTCCACCTGCACTGTCCCCATTGAGCCCAAACACTGCCTCTTTCACTTCATCTTTGTTAGGCTGCCTCAAAAGCATATCATTCTGCTCATTATTCACCATGTGTGGCACATGATCCATAATGTCAAAATCAACAGGAACCTTATCTTCATGAAATTTATCAGTGAAATATTTTACAGCTTCCTCTGCCATAGCCTCTGAATCTTCAATCCAATTGCCCTCGCTATTTTGGATTCTCTTCAATTCCAACCTTTTTCTTCTTCCCATGACTTGCGCATGAAAAAATTTTGTGTTCCTATCTCCATCTTTGAACCATGACATCCCGGCTTTTTTCTTCCAAAATTCCTTCTCTAGCGTTAAGTATTTTATGAACTCAGCTTGAACTTTCATAAGCCTTTCTCTATTCTGAAAAGAAGGATTCAACTCGAATTGTGCTTCATGAACTAAGACAACCTCTTCCAAGATAGCAATCTTTTGGAAAATGTTTCCAAATGTAACCTTGCTCCATAATGAAAGAGCTTTCTTCACCTTTTTGAGCTTGTGATTGAACAAAGTGAAAGGGTTCGCATGAAAATCTGCTGTCCAGTTTTCTGCTACAGTTCTTTTAAAAGTTCCATTTTTTGTCCAGAAGTTCAAAAATTTGAAGGACTTCTTGATTGGGACTATAGAGGCCTGTACACTCAACATCATCGGGCAGTGGTCTGAAGCAGTTTTGGACAGATAGTTTACCTCTAAACCTTCAAAAAACTGTTGGAATTCTGTATTAGCTAATATTTTGTCGAGTCGCTTGAAAATGCAGTCATCTTCACCTCGACCATTCCACCATGTGTAAATACTTCCTTTAAATTCAAGATCGAAAAGGTTACAAGTATTTACACAATGCCTAAAATCAAGAACCTCATTCATGTGGATGGGCAGGCCTCCAAATTTTTCTTCTTCATCCCAGATTACATTGAAATCTCCTCCAACTAGCCAAGGAAGATCCATATCACTCGCAAATGCATATAAGCTGTCCCACAATTCAATTTTTTTAGTAGAATCACATTTTGCATATACAAATGTAATAATAAAAGACTTTCCAGAATCCATGTTTGTTAATTTAAGAGTCATCTGTTGGTCCATATCGATAATGACATCAATACCATGATCTTCATCCACAAATACCCATATTTTGTTTGAAACATTGGCATAAACTTGTAGCATTCCGATCTTTCTTCTATAGCATTCTACTTTCGTGGCTCTTTGCATTGGTTCCATGATACCTATGAATTGAAAATGGTGCTGCCTCTGCATAGTGACCAGCCTCTCAAAGGCTTTCATTGTATTCACCGATCTCACATTCCAAAATAAAGCATTCATCATTGATTATGTGATTCGGATTGGGTCCTTCTTCCCAGATGGAACTAAACTTTGATTTTCTTTAGCTTGCTTCTTTTTTCCTCTCCCAGCATATTTCCTTTTCTCAATTATGTAGGTGAAATATCACCTTGCCTTGCTACATTCTTGAAATTTTGAGTCATTGATTCTTCATCCATGTCTCTTCCTTTGGTTTCCACTTTTTCATCCTCACCATTTCCCTTATGTGTAGCAATCAGTTCAGTAGTTGCCTGATTAGGAATCATCAATCTCCCTTCAGTCTCCTTTCCTGGATTTCCTCTGACAATAGTGAGACTCAATGGAACAGTGATTCTCTTCATTGGAGTAAGTTGCCCTGTGACATTGTTCTGTGCTCGATTTTCTCTTTTATTACTAATTAATTCATCACCTGTATCCCTGAAATCTCCTCTAGTGTCCCCAGGATCACCCAACAGTGATTTATCTCCATTGGTTTGATCAGTACTCCCATTTAGATTAGAGGTACTTTCAGGGGATTTAAGGCAATTGTTCTTCCTTTGACCAAATTGTTCAGTTCGTTCATGTTGTTGTGATGCTTCTGATAATTGTTGATTTTTATTGTGGGTTATCACTGCTTGTAAACCTTGTCCATTCATGCTTTGTTCTTCTTCTCCATCTTGATCATCTTCAGCTTTATTCAGGTCTTCACTAAGTTCCTCATCTCCCATAAATTCTCCTTCTTTTGAGTCTTCATCAATTTGTTCAATCCATACCTTAACTTCACCAAGTTGAAGTTTTCCAGGTTCCTTGTTTAATATAAATGGCTCCACTGAATCTTGAGAGGGAACTTCTTGGCAGGAAGTATTTGTAGCAACTAAATTTTCAGCAAAAGTTCGTTCTACCCATTGCGATGTAGCTTCCTTATTTACTGCCATGGTTTCCTTTTCTTTGATACCTACACTTCCTTTGTTTCCTTTGAGTGGCACTCCAGTCCCAATAGAAATTGGAATGAATTTGTGAGCTGCTGGATTTAATGGTTTTCCAGAGGTAAGATGATTGTTGAGTGCACTTCGATTATCACCATCTGGTACTATAGCCACTCGATTATCACCATTTTTCAGTACCATTTGTCTGGTCGAGAAATCAAAAACCTGCTCATTTGATTCATTCTCCTCGTCGCCATCATTATCATTCTCTAACAGTGCAAATTTGTTAGGAGTTGACAATAATTCAATAGGATGGTTTTGTACCAATATCAATTCTTTTCCCACTGCATTATTCACTTGGGCAGTATGATTAGTATCCAGATTTTTCCCCACATTTTCAACTGGAGCTAATTCCTTTCTTGTTTTTTGCATCACACCAGTATTCTCTATTCCTTGAA